>JASDQU010586640.1:45740-60206 GCA_032191745.1 Picea mariana | reverse complement strand
TCAGGACCATGACCATCGGAGAAGAGTAGGGGCTCGTACTAGGGTGGATAAAACCTATGTTAATGATATGTATGAATGTGATAAGGGTGAAGAGATAAATCCAATAGAATTGGTCTCAAATAATGGTGCAAAAATTTCCAAACTTTTTTTTTTTTTACACCTACAGAGTTATACTCTGGTATGAAGAATAATGAAATGATGAAATGCCAAAATGATTAACCAAGAAGAAATTTGTAGTGATTTGGAAACCCTAACACAATTGCACTGCAATAGATCTTATCTTTTTTAATTTTTTTGTTTATGTCCCCAAGGGTTAGGTATTCAAGGGTTCTACATACAAGGGTTTGCCCTATGTTATAGCTCTCTGATATATGTGTGGAGTCCAATAGTAGTACTCGACCCAATATCTCAGGGCACTAACCAAGGAGGCTAGACCATTCCCTTATCCGTACTACCCAACTACCTAGGTACTAGAGAGTATCTTCTCGAGTGCTATTCTTGATGGCACTATAGTAGTTAGGCAGTCGATCGGTTTATCTAAAGAGGGCTTTAGAAAATCTAGGCCGATCCATACACAAGTGTTGTCTGATGCGCTACCACTCGAAGGGGTACCAACATGGGTTACAAGGGTAGCCAACATATGTTCTCTTAAGTACCACTTGTATTTCTTACGTGTATGAATCCCTCAACTGTGGGTTTATGTGCATAACGACAGATCTTTGTGGCTCAAGGACATTGGAATATGTCTGTTGGCATAGGGGCAGACCCAGCGTTCAATTCTCAAGAGAACACCAACAAATCCCTAACTACCAGCCCTTTTAGTAACACCTGCGAAGCAGATGAAGTCTCACCCAAGGTAGAGGCAGGGGTCATTGCAAGACTCAGGTGTGTGTAACCTTAGCTAGGACACAGATTTGTGATTATCTTTCTTACAGTGCACTTAACATCAACTATTCCTTAACATACATTCATTAATATACTTTGCAGAAGGCACAAATAATTGCAGTGAATACTTATACTAAGAATGATTCAATACTTATCCATATAAATATAGGTTAGATTCAACAGATCAAGCACTAAGCATTTAATATGTAAGATCTAATGTTCATTCATTCATCAACAACAAAGAGTGTAACTAGATCTACTTAATCACATCAAGCAATTAGCCAAGAAAGAAATAAATACATTAGAGCAAAGCACAAAACACTATACACACAGTTACCATGGTTCAACCCCACCCTGGGGCTACGTCCACAAAGTCTTCTATATATTATCTTGGTCAAGCAGTTACAACACAGAGCTCTAATGACTCTTACTTTGCACAGGATAGAAGATCTTTACATCTCACTAGATCCTTCTTCCTTTCTCTTCAACATCGGACTATAACAACTTTCACTTAGCTCTCCGATCTCATGCACAGAGCACTCTAAGATACATCTGATCACACAGACCCAATTACTAGCATTAAGATTTCATTCATACATCACATAAATGTACTACATTACTATCTCCTCCTTATATTACTATCTACATTGCCTATTTATAGATTAAAAAATGGGCCTAAACATGGGTAAACCCACGGACCGATATCCTTTTTCCGTTACATCAACCCAAAATCCTAAAATGGACCCTAAAATAGTTCTTGCTTCCTTATTTTCTGCTTTGTGTTATGATCCTTCCTTGGCAAACTATCGCATTCCCAAAAGTGGTCAAGTATGAAAAAGTACTCTTCAAAACTTGGTCAAGGGCCAACAGGCCCCCAACACTCAGTTGTGACTCATCCTGAGTCACTAAGGTCTGACCAATTCTGCTTCGAATGCCTCAATCTTGGCTCGAGCAACTTCGACCTACTGCAGTGCGACAACCTCTTGTTCAATAAATTCCTGGATTACTGTGTCATTGAGCGGTCCTTCCAACAATTGTTCTGCAATGATGACACCCTGTTTGAGTTCATCTCTCTGGATTTCTGGTTTGGTGAATAGTTGCCATTCCTTCTCTTGGAGTGGTTGCAGTCATTGAGAGACGCCCATTACTTTACTTTGTAGCATGTGTACTTGTTGTTGGGTTGTGCATTGCTCTGCAAACCTCTTCATTCTTTCGACTGGGCTCACAGACTTTAGTTGCACTTGTAGCACATCTACATGTTGCTTTTCTTCGTGGAGCTATGCCTCCAATGTCTTCAATTCTGGATTCTCTGCGAGGGTTTCATAGGTATAGGCGCTTCTGGTGCTTAGCTTCCTACATTCCAAAGCCAAAGTTTTTAATCGGTCAACTGTGCTTAGAGTAGTGGCCTCTCGTAGATCTCTTATCTCTTGGGGTGTCTCAGGCACGGTGTAGATCTCCAGATCCATGATGCGTTGTTGAATTTGCTGGATTTATTCTTCCAGTTGGGTCACCTGCTATGGAATATGATCTTCCATCTTCACTTCTATGATCGTCACAAAGCACATTGCCTTGTGAACTCTTTCTTGTGTTTCAAGTTGCTCTGCTAGCAACTGGTCCTTGCTCTACTGTAAATGGGATTTTTCCTCCTCCCATTTTGTTTGTAAGTCAAGTTTCTCTTATTATTCCTTTCTCCATTTCTCTTCATGTGCACTTTGTGCTTGCGCCAAAGCCTAGGTGACTTTCACTATGTATTCTTGAGCTAGTTGAAGGTGAGCTTTGACTTTCTCAATGATCTGGCATAACTATGTGGGCTCATCGCCTGTTCCTAATATTTCCATTGTTAACGGCACCGTAGAAACTGCTTGGCTAGAATGAAGTACCTGCTGCACTTCTTTGAATTCACCCATGATCTGGTGGAATAACTCCTCCTACTTTACTTCTTGCTTTTGCATGATCTCTAATGAAACATCATTCAACACGACAATTAAGAAGTCAAAATCATCAGGGGTATGCGTAGTCTTAAGTGTGGTCTAGGTGTCCTTAGTTTTCTTTCTAGATGATGGCCTCAGTGGGGTAATCTTCCTTTTCTTAGAGGGATCTGCCTCATCCCTAGGCAGGGTAAGCTCGTCTTTGCTTTGTTCAACTTCTGTGCCCCCTAGTTCTTCATCATCACCTCCCTTCACAGGTGAGAATGAAGCAGTATTCATGGATGTGCTGTGGATATCTTGAACTTCCACATCCTTCTTAGTATTGTGTGGTCCTGGTGTATCCCGCATAGCTTCAGGGCTATATACATTAGACATCTCTACAGGGTTTGCTGCAACAAGGAGGTCTGTCAACCATTCCTTGGTAATCTCCTCCAGGTCATCTTTTTTCATCTTGTAATATGACTGGAGTTGTTGTTTATGATCGTCTGCGTGCGCTGTGATGTAGGTGAAGTGACGATCTGTGATGAATTTCATAAAAGGTAAAAACCTATGAAGAATGTTGGATGTAATTCATGGTGTAGACTGAATGGAATTCCTCAACTGAGTGTAGTACACATGGAGGATGACATTGGACTACCACTATTTGTTTGAAGGGGTTCGAAGGGTTCGATCTCCAGAAACGTGGCTCCCTCGGGCATTTCCCACATAATGAATACGATGAGTATGAGAAACCAACTAAAGTGGAACTCATACCCTTGGTCCTGCGCTTGTCTATAATCAAGCTCTATCTTATTTATAAGGTATTTCACCCAGTTCATTTGTAGTCCCTCCGTGCACTTCCCTGTGAGGTCAACTACAAATCTGGTCACTTGTGTAGGTTTGTTTTTTTGAACTAACTTGCCTGTGATCAACTAGAAACCAAAGAATACTGTTGCATTTTCAATGGAGGCTACATTGTAACCTCGCATGCCTTTATCCATATCACCATATGTGTCTTTTATTCATTGAGTGAGAGCACAATCTGTGGTCTTTTCAAGGTAAAAGTCTTGTAGGTCAGGGCCCTGCATGCTTAGCCCAATGATCAGATTGATCAAAATAGCATCTATGGTGAAGCGTCTTTCCAACCATAGGTATCCTCCATGGTAGAAGGGCAACAACAGTTGAACACATGCATTTACTTCTTGATGCCTCCCAAAATGTGGAATCTTCATTACGTTGAGGAGGGTTGACAACGCAAGGGTATGGGTCCATTGTTGCGGTACAATCTTGGGGTTCTTTCCCTTTTTAATAGTCAAATACTTTTGTGGAGCTAGAATATTGTATACCTTTTGATCTTCAAGGTTAAAATCACTAAATTTCAGTGTGGTGAGATTATCCTGATCAACATGAACTGCGTGCATCCCTTTCAAGAGGTGCGTAGTGACTACAGCATAATCGAAGTCTCTGGGTATAGAGTCTCAACTCACTAGTTCTCTTAGTGGTGGGATATATTTAGAAAAGATGCTTGGGATCATCTTCATAGTGGCGAAGTCATTTCCAATATTAGATCATCTTTTCGAAGGTGGTCAGGATGGTCTTGCTCAAGCAGTGGAGGGGGAAGCTGGAAGTATGCTCGAGGACGATGCCTATACATATGTAGACATTCAACATTTTGACATGACTTTCTCAGCCATTAAATCAATTAGAAATTCTTCAACAATTTTCTCAGCAGCACTGAGCTCGTTCGACATACAAACTTGGGTCAGCTAGTTTGGGTGAAAAAGGAATTCAGAGACGACAATGAATAGTAAGGAAATGATCTTAGGGTTCATGCTCAGATTCTCAGTTAGCAAAACGTATTATCGATGCGTGGCGTGACAGGTTAAGTAGGAAATCTCAGCAATGGTCTGCTTGCAATGGACATGGGGCCTTCATTAACTCCATTCTATCCATTCTGGTGCTATCCAATGGTCTAGTGTTAACCCATAACTACTTTTTGATCCATTCAAAGTGACGATCGAATAGGTGTATCAGTTCCAACAGCTATATTGCTTCATCATGGCGAAGTACTCCATGTCGTTGTTATGATATCTCAGCGAAGCTCCAATTCTGAAATTCTTCTTGCTGCGAAGTGACCTCTAGAACCTCTTGTAACCTTACAGTATTAACCCTTTTCATTCTTAACTACCTATCCTTCTTCCCAGTGAGTTTCGTCTCAGTAATTCTTTTACCATTCTGATGTTTATCTTCTGTGGTCTTAGTTACTTCGCACCGTGGAAAATCTTTCTTAGGTTTCCTTGATAATACTTCTTCTGTATCAAAAATAGGTAACTCGATCTTTTGTGGATCCTCAAGTGTTCTCTTAGCTTCAACATCAAGGTTACTAATATTAAATATCTACGATCTTCTCTTCTATTCTTCAATCAAGTGCATGATCCTTCTGGTCATAAAGTATTTTAACTCTTGCTTCTTCTATTCCAAAACTTTCTCTTCTTCTCTTCGTTTGGCCTGTTCGTTATCAATCTAAGGTTTTCCTATGAGCATGGTAAACAGGGTGTTGTCTTCAACAAATTTAATGATCTCAAAGTCTTCCTCTGTCAAATTTCCATTGACAGTCATAGGTATCCGGGCGAGCCTTCCACATAGGTTTACTAGCTTTCCTTTGAAGAAACTTCTTCCTCCTAGGGAAGGGATCATGGCAAGATATCCTATATATTCCCAAGTTCTTTTTGACATAATGTTCACTTGCGCTTCTTCATCAAGAGTACAGTCAATGTCAAAGTCCCTTATTCTTGCTTCGATTTGCTCCTTTTCTTTGAAGATCTCTGATAACCTAACATGTTGGTGGTCATTTAAGGTATCTTTCATCTGTAGCAATATATTTTCTTATTCTTTCTGGGTTTAATCTATAATCTTGGTCTCTTGATATCCCTCAGGGTTTGCTTGTTCCATATTCAACTTCTCAAGCCTAGAAATAATTCTAGGGAAATCCAATACTTCAAGTTCCATAGCCTTATAATAGAAGAAACCGGGTCTTCTCCCAGGGCATTCTTTAGCAGGATGTATCAGTCGTCTGCAACTTTCACAAAGGGTTAATCCTCTCATCTGTTTAGATGTTCCCTAACTCCTTTTGTATTGCGTACCAGGATCATGGTGGCTAGCCTGCAAATTTTTTTTTCTAGGATCCTGCATCCACTTGTTAGTCCAAACATTATTTCGATGTATAGGTATAACATATCCATCACTATACTTATCAGATCTATTCATATCAAAATTTCTTTCATCTATTAATGCCCTAGTTTTGAAGCTAGGATAAAATCTATCAAACATACCTAGATCCATTCTTTAGAAACAAAAAATTTCACTTATATTACTTCTGCAGAGCACAAAGCTTCCAGATCTAAGACTTTTAACTATTCTTACCTTTATCAAGGCATAGAGCTTACAGATCTTACATTTTTCTTCACAGATCTTACTTCTTTTCTTCAGATATGACCTATCTTTCTTCATATCTGACCTCTTTTCTTGGAACAAAGCTTCACATCTCAAATATAACATTGGGCACTAGGGAAACAAAACTACACACAAAGATTATTTCATGCAAAATTTCTTCTTCTTTAGTTCCCAACAATTACAGTTCCAGGTCTCGGCAACAGAACCATTTGTTGGCACAGGGGCAGACCCAGGGTTCACTCCTCAAGAGTGCACCAACAAAGCCCTAACTACTGGCCCTTTCAGAAACACCTATGAAGGAGATTAAGGCTCACCCATGGTAGAGGCAGGGGTGGTTGCAAGACTCAGGTGTCTGCAACCTTAGCTGGGACACATATTTGTGATTATCTTTCTTACAATGTACTTAGCATCAGTTATTCCTTAACATACATTCATTAATATACTTTGTAGAAGGCACAGAGAATCACAGTGAATACTTATACTAAGAATGATTCAATACTTATCCACATAAATATAGGTTAGATTCAATAGATCAAGCACTAAGAATCTCATATATAATATATAATGTTCATTCATTCATCAACAACACAGAGCATAGCTAGATTTACTTAATCACATCAATAACTTAGCCAAGAAAGAGATAAATACATAAGACAAAAGCACAAAACACTATACACATAGTTACCGTGGTTCAACCCCACCCTAGGGCTATGTCCATAAAGTCTTCTTTATATTATCTTGGTCAAGCAGTTACAACACACAGCTCCAATGCCCTTACTTTGCACAGGACAAAAGATCTGCGCAGCTCGCTAGATACTTCTTCCTTTCTCTTCAGCATCAGACTATACCAACCTGCACTTAGCTCTCCGATGTCATGCATGGAGCACTCTAAGATACATCCGATCACATAGATCCAATTACTAGCACTAATATTTCATTCATACATCACATAGATGTACTACATTACTATATCCTCCTTATCTTACTATCTACATTGCCTATTTATAGATTACAAAATGGGCCTAAACATGGGTAAACCCATGGGCCGACATCCCTTTCCCGTTACATCAATACAAAACCATAAAATGGACCCCAAAATAGCTCTTGCTTCCTTATTTTTTTCTTCACGTTGCACTCCTTCCTTGGAAAGATGTTGCAGTCCCAAAAGTGGTCAAGTATGACCAAGTACTCTTCAAAACTTGGTCAAGGGCCACCGGTGTCTCTAACCTGAAAATCATTTAACCCACAATTTTTTCCAAGGAAAGTGCTCTGATACCACTTGCAATATTCCAGATATAAAAAGTATGCAGAACAAAAATAAAATACTAGAAATGGCAGATGAAAAACAATATAACCAGAATAATGCCACAATAATACTGAAATGATAACATAATAACACCATAAAGAGCCTTTGATTACTGAAAGCAATGTTCACGAGCCTCTTCAAGGGGGAAACCTCCAGTTGAGAAGAGCTCTATTACAATAATATCCAAGCTAGGGTTGTCATACCCTCAACTCCTATTTATACTAAATATGTCTATCAAAAGAACCATCTAGAGGAAGATCCTTCTAGAAGCGAAAGATTCTATTAGGTCTTCTTACATTCGACTTATTCTACTTTATTGCAAGGCCTTATTAATATTGACCTTTAGTACATCTGAATATATTGTTCTAGCTATGTGAGGGTTAGGTACCTAACCGAGAGAACCCAACAAGAAATGGTTGAAGATGCAGTATTGTATCATAGTAGAAGAAGTACAATGGGTGATAAGGGAATGGTGGGATCAGTGGAAGGTACCAGTGGATGAAAAGAAAGGAACAAAGGGTAAGGAACAAGAAGGAACTGTACAATCAATTAGTCCAACAACGGATACCAAGAAAGCATCAGATCACACTCAACCAACACAAAGTAGGGAGACAATAAAGAATCATAGGAGAAATGAAATAGTACCTAGGGCCTCATTACTAGGACCCGAGTGCACATAAGGAACAAACGGGGAATCTCAAAAAAATGACAACACCCCTAGCAAGGAGGCATAAAGTGGAGACCTACCAAAGGTGAAGAACCCTGTGCAGGCAGAGACAACACTAAAGAGAATATCAATGATGAATATAGGAGGATAGTGCAAGAATATGAGGGTCCGTAAGGAGACTCCTCAACTTATGATAATTGAGGATGATGCAAAATTAGTGCCAGAGAAAGTGCAATATTAAGGAGAATATGAATTATACATCATGGACTCACAAAGAGAAGAATTAATGAAAAATTTGATGGAGGTTAAAGAAGTTTTGGAAATCCTACAGATAAGTGTATTTCAACAAAAAGTCATAGTGTAGCGGAAGAAAACCCATGAAGAAAAGGAGACAGTACAAAAACCAACAATGGGAAGTGAGACTTTCCAAATTAACGAAGGTATGCTACAAATTGAAGAGGACATAGCACGTAAACCATTAAAGGATATAGTGTTTTCCAAGATTCCAACCAAGGAATTATACAAGATACAAATTAGTGTGGTGCATGAAGTTCAATCAAGGGCCAAGACATATGCGATGAACTTAGAGACATCTAAGGTGTTATAGAACTAATCGGTAGGTGTAGACACTAATAGATCTCCCTAGATACACTTGGATCTAGAACAAAATAGGACAGGACATGACTCTTTCCCTAAGTTGCAATCATTGAATTAGCTAGTAAGGAGGAACAAGTGACATACCTTTGTATCGCTTCCTTAGGTCTCTGTTGCTCCTGCTTTTCTCTGGTTCTCTCATGAGGTCAAGTCCAAGACAACACAAACCAACCAAACTGAATATAGAAAAATGTATTCAATGTCAACTTATGCATATGATCAAGGAATTACACAATAAAGTAAGAGTAACTTTATGGGAAAGGGACATGTCACTGTATCATATTAATTGAAAGTAGAAGATACAACCTGATCACCTTGATGGTGCAAGCCTCCTTTCAGTGACTCTTGGTTCCAACACACACACTTGCTCTGTATTTGCATGAAGAAGATCCAATTCTTCTTGATAGACCAACTAGAGCCCTCAAGCCTTTGTCCAAGCAGGGTTCTTCACACAATTCCTTCACCAATTCTTCAATTAATATTTCTTAACCTTTTCCATGAGAAACCTTTCAATATATAGGAGAAGGAGAGATGGTTACATGGATGAGGATGATCCCATCAAATCTAAGAAGTCATTAAAATGACAACCATACGAATGCCAACTCATTTTCTAAAAGATTCCCTTCTAGAACCCTCGAGACCTCTTCTATTTTCCAAACTTGAAAATAGGTTTGTACCCTATGTATGGAGAAAAATACGAGAAGTTCACACCCTAGATGAAGCTGGCCTACGAGAATGAGGGATTCTTTCACCCTAGGACATATGCAGCCTGCAAACTCAATTTGAAAATATGTTTTTGGAAGGAGACAAGATCCACTTTTCTCAGGAAAAAAGTTCTTGTTGGGAGCCTGAGTACACCATTGTTAATACATCACCAAGATGACTAAAATCATGTGTAACATAATGCCCCCCAAATTATGAGGCTAGAATCAGTGACAACCAAAACACTTTGTAAACTGCATGTTTGTGTCGACAACCAGGAGTGCACCTAATCAAAAACCTGCAAACAACCAAGCATATGCAAAATATAATACCAGTTTTGAGGTAGGCATCCCCATACTCAGATAAAAAACAAATGACATCATGAACATTGGTCATGGCCACCAATCATACACCATGGATCCACGCCATCAAAATATCACATAGCCACCAAAAATACATTATGTATCTATGCAAGAATATTAAAATTAATACGACATAGCCACGTGACATACAAAGTGGATCTATGTGTCAGCAAATTATACATATTCCATCGCAGCTTGGATCAAAGAGATGAGACCCAGGGCCTTCAATCCTATCACCTAAAAGTATGAATCTAACCATGTGATAACATGTGCTAAAGTCAAACATGGTAGAAACCACTTGATTACCGGTCATTGATGAAACTGTTAATAAGTGTGAGGGAAATCACCATTAATGTCAATGACTCCCAAGGTGCACTAGTACAATCCACCGAATGTGAATAAATGAGTTGAGGTCGAACATTCGACAGAATCTCCTGATCAGGGATCAATTATGAAAACCCACTATAGAAAGCGAGGAAACGTGCCATTGATACATGCAAGTTCCAAGGTACCAAATAATTTCTAAGTCTTGTTTCTGGATAATGAGCTAGAGTCGATGGAACAAAACTCGCCACATGATGGCCTTGATGCAATCCCCATCAATGATATGAAATGAGTAATAGATTTTGAAGGTGAAACAGAGTATGATGTAGGTTGAACTAGACATAGGGAAGGCCAACTCTGAGAGAATGGGAAACAGCAGATGGCCGACTGAATAGAGGTTTTAGATGAACTTCTCTTAAACATATGAACGACATGACAAATGATTTGGCAACACTGAATCAGAGACGACTCAGGATATGACCTTGTAACAAATCGAATGAGAGACAAATGGATTTCCCAAACTGGCTTCAGATAATTCACAGGGGTTGTCATGTTCAAGAGTGACACTTACTGCCAATAATATAAATATGAAAACACATCCCTTTCCCAATTTTTTCCCCAGTATTTCTGGCGAGTACCTCTTTATTTTTACGCAAGATTGAGGAGGATAACATATGATTTTTGATGTAATCTCATCCTTCATATGAGTCCCTTGAAGTATGTTTAACGAACCCTAGGAAGGAGTGGTTTGGTCCCATTACAGGTCTTTCGATGTTTGTTTAATGAGTCCAAAGATAGAAAACGCGAAGGTTTTTCATGATTATAGAGTCTGGAAAAACACTCAAAAGATAACTCTCTTAGTTCCTTTTTCATAAAGTAATCTGGTGAGACCAAAAAAAAGATAAATTATCGCTCAATAGATGCTTTCTTCAAATACTTTTAGCGAGCGTGAAAATAGCAAGAACACTCGGCAATCTTTACATGTTTAGAGAGTCTGAAAAGAGATTAAAGAGGACTCCAGGGGGTTCCTTTTTTGTATAACCTTTATGAACCTGAAAAGGTGATAAAAGTGTGCTCGATTACATTCTCATGTATTTTATAGCGTGAGAACGAACAAAAACCAAGCTCGAGGTTTTGTAAAAAACCATAAAAAATAATTAAACATGCGATGAAAAAAAGAGAGAATGTATGTACTCATTCATGTGGACTTCAAAGTCATCATATCTGCACAAATTCACACTCATAGGGCTATTAGGCATTAGGTTTGATGAATAAAACAATTAAAAAAACCAACCAAAATGGTAAAAAGTAAATATAAGTGGGTAAAAGTTCTTTTACTATAGTCATTTCAACTTTGCCAAGATTTTAACCCCAAAACCCCTCTTTTGCCCTTGAAATTCAGTGCTTGATTGAAGAAGGTATGAACAACTATTTGGTGAACCGTCTCCATCAGTGAGGTAAGATCCTTGTCCTCTACCTTTTCATGGTTCAATTTTTTGTTTTCATTGGCAAATTTCAAGTTTTTGAGCTTGTTTTAGGGCCAAAATTCGCACCCAGGCATTCTCGCAGGCTAGCTATACGAGACCTGCAAGAATGCATGATTCTTGTAGGTGGCCCCAAAGGCACCTGGGAGAACCTCACACTGTGCTAAAGGGGCACCTGTGAGAACTGTAAAATGAAAACTTGCTTTGGTTTTTGCTCAATGAAAAATGTGTTAAGGCTTGAAAAGAGTTGTTGACCCTCTTCTTATGTTTATTTTGCAGGCATTTGACCATCATGATGGTTCTGGAATGGTTCGAAAGAGATCATGAAGAAGATGATGCTATTTCTGGGAATGACCTGGGCACCACTACCACTTTACGAGACTATTGCCTCCTGAAATTCTTTTGGATCTCAGGTATGAGGGCCCAAGTCAGGATGTTGGAGTGCCTCATTCATATGTGGGACGTGGACCAACAAGTATTCCTCATGGGGGTCCACCCATTGTCCTTGGATATTGAGGATGGTTATTTTCTAACGGGACTGTCATGACATGGGTACCATGCTAGCTTGACCTATAGCCAAGGTTGTGGGTTGTCTATGAGTGACTATTGTTGTTAGTACTGTGTTCTAGAGGCGGAAAGAAGCAAAGGAAAGGTGGCCATTTGGGGGGTCCAGGATTTGACCCTTCGCACTATCTTGTTCACCATTGCCCGTATGGCTGGGAGCGCTACTACACACATTTCTCTCTAGAGATATTTTTAGTATTTCATAGAGTGTACTGAGCCTCAGGTCTTTAACTGGTCAGACGCAGTCCTTCATAGCATAAAGATGTAGTTGAAAAAATGTATGAAAGGCAACCTGAAGCAATTCGGGTATGGATCACTTTTGGTGTCCTTATTTCTTGAGAGGGTTCCTTTGTTGAGGTTGCAACTTGAGTGGGGTTTACTAGCTCCATAGGATCTAAGGATGTTGAGGTGGTGTAACCTCATGGCCCGACATGTAGCTGGACCAATCATCAAATACAATGATTCCTTCTTTGATTGGTTGCGGCCACATATGTTGATGGTCGACGATTATGCCTATGCCAGGTTGGAATTCCGAGGGGATCCAAACTTGGCCCTACCTGAGGGTGCTTAGTGGGTATATCTAGGTAAGAAGTACACCTTTTTTCACTTTTTAAATGTTTTTGTGAGTTTTATCATATGAAAATGTTTTTATGTTTGTCCAAGGTCTAATTACAAAAAAAATAATTTGATGACATAGACGTGGGGCCTTATCAACCTCTGGGTACCTCTCCTATTCAGCGATGAGGAGAGGTAGCTCTAGTACCATGATGGGATGCTGAAGATTATGAGGCAGTGGAACAAAACTTAGAGGGGTTGACTACTGACATTCCGAACATGCCTCTCAGAGATGTCCCGCAGTGTTATCAATGTCATATGGTGGGCATGTCAGAGTCTATTGGATAAATGCTTCATAGGGTTTCCTGGGAAATTATGTGTTATCACAAGCATCATCCATGACGTTACTTTGTAGAAGCTATGAGCTTCAGATTTTGAAATTTTGGACCTTGGAAAAAACTTCTTTGTAAAAAACTTTTTTATCGTTATATAAATATGTACGGCTTCTACCAGCATATATTGTGTTATGTGATGCATGTGATGTGATTGGTTTATAAATGGCCCAAATGTCTATCTAATATATAGTTAGCTAATGCGTCAGTTAATGTATTTAGACATCTAGGAATATGTTGATACTCAATATAATCAAAATAACATTCCAAGAGGCGAATTCGTAAATATACCCATAATAAAGTAGGACTTCGAATAGCATAGACATTACTTAACTGTAGTACTGCTAGTTGGGAATCGAGTCCTACAACCAAGTGACAGATGTTGAGCGAGATAGCATCATTCAACAATTCGATAATGGATCTATACTCTGCAATATTGTTGGTCACACGACCGAGGCACACACCTCGTAGAGTGATAAGTTCGTTTGTAGGGGCATAAATTGCCCACACAATAGAAGCAAGGTTCTGAGTACTATGGCTAGCGCCATCAGTGAAGCCAATGTGGGGTAGAGAAGACTCTGACATATGGAAACCAAACAAAATGTAACATAAGGACAGAGATTAGATAACGAAAAAAGAATACTATAGTAACACACAAGAAGTATGATACAATAAAATACAAGTACTCATGCACAGGTGATCTTATGCATACTACTTCATTAAGTACAACCCATTTCTGAGTTCACTCAAAGGGATACCATCATAATATACTAACTTGTAAGCTCCTTTCTCCAAAACTTGTGTAACGATATAAGGACCTCGTCACATGGTTTCGAATTTCTATCTCCTAGCATATCTCGATCTTGTTCGTAGAGGAGAACCAGTTCTCCTTTGGAGAAAATGTGAGGCTTGGCATGTTTGTCGTATTGGGCCTTGACACGTTTCTTTTGGGCTTCTATGACTAGGGTAACGTCGTGTCGAGTTTTGTCTAATCACATGAGATTCAACAAACGTTCTTCCTTGTCAGAAGTGTTTGGTAGGAGTTTGACGGCTAGTTTTAAGGAGGGTATCTCACATTCAATCGAGAGGATGGATTCTAGACCATAGACTAACCAAAATGGTGTAAACCTGGTAGCAGACTTAATGGACATCTGGTAAGCCCACAATGCTGAAAACAACATTGTGTGCCAACTTGTTTTGTGAATCCCTAT
>JASDQU010586640.1:8394-26155 GCA_032191745.1 Picea mariana | reverse complement strand
TTTACATTTGGAAGCTGTAGCTACCTTTGGAAGTCATTGCTTCCCTTGAACAATAACTATTGATTATTTCTCATATATTGTGCATGGTGTATTGTGGTGTATTGGTGTAACTCTTATACTATTGTTCATAGCTCATTGGATATAGTTGAATGGTTTAAGTATAATTTGAAAAAGGTTTTAAATTGTACTTGATACTGATTCACCCCCCTCTCAGTATCAACACATGAGACTGTGAATCTTGGGGACCCAGAGAACCCAAGGAATGTAAACCTCAACAAAACTATATCTAAGGAAGAAAGAAAGGCCTACCTCAATATTTTTAGACAATACCATGATGTTTTCACATGGTCTTATAAGGAGTTGAAAACATATGATACTCGTATTATTCAGCACACCATCCTGTTGAAACCCGAAGTCAAGCCTTTCCAACAGAAGCTCAGGAAATATCACTGTTGTTGGGAAAAATACCCTACGGACTAGCAAACTAGGGTCAGACTTGCATGCAGATTTTGAATCATACATCCAGTATATAGGGTCCAAGTATCATCTTACCAGAACATCAGTCTTGTCCTTGTGCCTTGATCTTGTATGTTTGCAGTACTCGTTCCTCCATTGTAACGTAATATTCCTTTATTCTTTTTAAAAAATCATCAAAAAGAACAAAAAAATCAAATATACCCCAAAAAGAGGATGGGAAAAGTATTTTCTTTATTGGCATTATAATGAGTCACCCTTGGATAAATCACATCTGTCTATTTGATTATCAGACTATGGGATGTAGTACGACCTTAGGAATCTTTTTCTTGCTATATAGAGTTGTGTTCTCCACCATTTGGTTACTATTCCAAACATATGGAGAGTTTGCGTTGCCTCCTGCTTTGTAGACTTATGATTAACAAATATGCTCCTTGAGTCTTATCACTTGTCGTGCTATTATCCAAGGGAAGTTTTTCACTGAGCCTAAGTCATCCCCTCTACAATATGTCTCTTGTCCACATACTCGGCCATTGTGAACGTCCAATCAAGTCCTTGTTCGAAATCATTGAAGCCTTCAGTCTGACCATCAAGATTATCAAGTCCATAATCGGCGAGCCATCAAAGACCTCTCGGTAGTGCAGTCGTACACTCATATTACACTCCTACCCAAGTTTTAGAAGATTTTGAAGTTGTTGCTCGAGCTCTGAAGTACAACCATCAGGCCAAAACAACTTCTGGGAGATGGATACTCTATATGTATATCTTTCTGATTTCGAGATGTAGCTCCGCTGTGTATTATTCACGGCTACTCTTTATAGTTATTTGAAATGGATCTACAATGTATTTGATTGGTATCCATGGTTCTATTTTATCCTGAGCATGGGTATACCCGCCTCGATGAGATATTTTTTATTTTGCAGATGACACCTCCTGGTTCCTGATTCTTGGGCTCACTCATTCATCATATCAGTACAAATTAGTAAAATATTGGTAATTTATTTCAGACATCATATGATATTTTGACCTCACACATTAGGGGGCATGTGTTATAACCCTAAATTGCACCACACATGCTTACCTGGCATCATGCCAACTCATATCCCTTCATTGCCAAAACATCTACTGAACAACCTCTTTGGAAATCCTCTTGGGTTAAGTCCCACATGCCCTAACCCATTACTGCATGTGTGTACACGCTGGCAGGCCCACTATAGCCCACATGTACCTAACAAAACACAAAATAGGAAACTTGCCGACGGGACAAAAATCTATGGGTCAGTTAACTGAAACTCCCGACCATGCATGGCTGAGAGTTTGTCCAAAACCCTAGCTCCTTCTAGCCTATAAAAGAAGGGGTAGGGGTACCATTTGGAGGAGGAAGAATATAGCAAAGAAACTCTGCCCATTTGTCGAATCCATTGTCCCAACCCTTTAGCCTTTCCTCAAGCCTAAGGAGAATTAACGCAAAGCAGTTGGAAGACAGAAGAGGAGGAGCCTAGGATCAGGATCAAGGAGCAGTGGCCAGTCTCGACTTTGATTGTAAGTTGATTCATTTTGAAAATAATAAAATAATACTTTTCCTATCCCAATGCATGAGTTATCTATGATTTGTTTAATTTGTGCTTAATTTCTAGCCCTCAAGTAGAAAAGTAGCATGCATGCATCGTTGTTTGTTTTGATTACACGTTATCTTTGGAAGGAGCAACGCAAGCAAGCAGGAAAAGTGCAACGAAAGATCTACACAAAACATTAGTAACAAGGTTAGTAGTTTTTTTCCATGCATGTATCACAAAAGAGGGGTTTAAGTTTTGGGTGGTAGGATAAAAAGTAATTTATTTACGGTCAAAATCTGCATGCATGTCTAACCCTAGTTTTCTAGTCCATAGGGTATTTTTCCCAACAACAATCACCCTTCATTAGAACCTCTAATTTAACATGAATTAAGGAAACTCCATGATGTGAAGATACTTTTCCAGGTTAGGCACTCTGCCTGGGTAGAAAATATCGTTCCTGTGAGGAAAAAATCGGGAGAAATCCAATTGTGCATAGACTTTCGAAACCTCAACAAAGCTTCGAAGAAAGAAAATTATCCCATCCCATCGATGGAACAACTCTTGCAGACCAAGTTGGGCTCATATATTTTTTCTTTGCTCGATGGTTGCTCAGGATAGAATCAAGTGTTGGCTTCGGAGGAAGACCAATTGAAAACCACCTTCTGAACTAAGTGGGGAACCTTCGATTATAAACACATGCCTTTCTGCTTAATTAACGCAGGAGAAACCTTCCAGAGGGCCATGGATGTGGCATTCCAAGGGCTTATAAACAAGTGTGTAGTAGTATATTTAGATGACATGATGGTGTATTCGAAGGATGGAAGGGAGCACATCCAACACTTAACTCAAATTTTTGAAAGATGCAGAAAATATGGTATATCGTTAAATCGTAAGAAAACTGTATTTAGAGTTGAAGAAGGGAAGTTGTTAGGTCATATTATATCTCAAGCAAGGATTCGCATAGACCTCGAAAGGATTAAGGCCATAGCACAACTTCTATTACCTCATAACAAGAAAGCCATACAGCCTTTCTTTGGCCAAATCAATTTCATGAGGAAGTTCACTCCCAACTTTTCCGAAATTATCAAACCCTTACAAAAGATGATTCGCAAATATGCCAAATTTAAGTGGGATGAAGAATGAAAAAATGATTTCAACAAAATCAAAGTTGCCATATCCCAGGCTTCGATGCTGCAAAGTCCGGATTTCAATAGAGGCTTTAATCTATATACCTTCGCTTCTGATCAGTTGTTGGTTGCGGTTTTAACTCAAAAGGATGATGACAACAATGAAGCCCTAGTGTCATCTATGAGCACTAACCTTCAAGGATCTAAGCTCAACTATCCTGCCATAGACAGGTAGGCCTACGCAATCTATAAGGTAGTAAAGCATTTTAGGTCCTACATCCTCAAGAATCACACTAAGGTGATTGTACCACACCCTATAGTCTGATCTTTGTTCACCCAACAAGAAATGGGAGAAAGAAGAGGGAACTGGATGGTAGTGGTCCAAGAATTTGATCTAGACATAAAACTTGCCAAGCTGGTCAAAGGACAAGGTCTGTGCAAGCTCGCAGCCGAAGCCCAGGATCAAGTAAATGAAGACTCCGGATGGGAGAAGCAAATAGCTCTATGGTGTGGAGAAGTAGGATACATCCCCCCAGGATGATATTTCTAGTACAAGGACTTGGCTTACCTACTACATCATGAAACTTGTCCCAAAATCCTCAACCCAAGAGAGAGAAGAGCCCTCAGGATAAACTCTGCACAATATCGTCTCATAAATTTGGTGCTTTTTCAGATCAACTATGGCGAGGTATTGTTGAGGTGCCTTGAACATGAAGATGCCAATAATCTTCTAAAGGAACTGCATGATGGCCCCTCCAGAGGACATTTTGTTGGAAATACCACCGCTCATAAGATTTTGAGGGTCGGCTACTACTGGCCCACCTTGTTCAAAGATGCGCATACTTGTGCTAGAAAATGTAATACTTGTCAAATAAACACTATAAAGGAGAGAAGGGAATCCATCCCTCTTCATCCTATGATTGTTTTGAGGCCCTTTGAGTAGTGGGGGTTAGATATCATAGGAGAAATTACGACCAACTCTTCTAAACTGCACAAGTACATTCTTACTGCCACCGACTATTTCACAAAGTGGGTGGAGGCCATCCCTCTGACTCATGTAAATGAGAAGGTAGTGATCCAATTCATAGAACAACAACTAATCACAAGGTTTGGTCTCCCCTCTATTCTAGTATTTGATAATGCAGCTTAATTCTCCTCTACACTATTGACAAAATTTTCTTTGGACAAAGGAATCATAATCAAGTACTTTGCAAATTATTACCCTCAGGGAAACGATGTGGCAGAGTCGACTAACAAAAATTTGGTAAGGATATTAAAGAATAAAGTTACAAATAACCTAAGAAATTGGCATAATCAACTTCATAATTCCCTATGGGTCGATAGGGTCACACCCAAAGAAGCCATAAGAAACTCCTCGTACTTTCTGGTCTACGAGAAAGAAGCCATCCTCCCAAATGGGCTCTATCTGCCATCTCTTCAATTGGCCCAAGATTCCAACGAGGAACCCTCATCAGCCATGTAACAAAGAATCAATACTCTACTCATGATAGAAGAAGAGAGAAAGAAGGCTAAGTTAAAATTCCTATCTCACCAACAGATAGTTAAATGATGGTTCGATAAGCATAAGGCCAAAGAAAAGAGTTTTGAGGTAGGAGACTTGGTACTAAATTGGAACAGAGCAAATGAACCAAAAGGGAAGCATTCTAATTTTCAGAACCTATGGCTTGGACCTTTCCAGGTCACTGAAAAGATAAGGGAAGGTACTTATCGACTGCAGAACTTGGGAGGAGAACCTGACTCCCTCCAAGTAAATGGTCAGGCCCTAAAACAATATTTCCAATAAAATAAAATAAAATAATAATAATAAATAAATATAATCAAAAAAGGAGGACATGATTCAAGGTTATTGAAGGAAGAACATATATTCTTCATTGGCCCAGTGAATCACCATTTGTTGAGCTCTCCACACACCCTAAAAAACATCTCTGCCAAACTCTACTTTTTGGGTACCACTAATTGTTTATTTTGGAAAAATGGTTTTTCCACTTATCTTTGTTTTCTACAATTTCTCCTTGATTCTTTAAACGTTTCCCTGAACATGTCAAAACCATCACAACTTAAAGGGAGTAACATTTGACTAAAGAATCAACCACTAATTCATTTCACCCGACGCGTCCAAATTTTGACACTCGAAAGAATCAGAGGTGAAATAAAATTTTCCTAGAAAACTAAGGACGTCAATCGCTGGTTTTCGTCGGCATCAGTAAATGGGGAGTTGTTATTTCATGATAAGAATTGCACAAGAAATTTTCCGATGACCGAATTCATTTAGCATCGATGAAATGCAAAAGGAAATAGTCGTTTGCAGAGAAAGGGAGGAATCGCCGATGGATGATCCCGTAAAAACATTTGGGCATCAACAATTTTTCTTTTGTAAGGAGTATCAACGAAGAATCCCGTAGCTCGGCACTGATCCCTGACTTCTCCTTTCAGAAAATGACATGATGGGATGTTTTATCTCTAATACACGCTAGATATGATGCATTTAATTGATTGATTAATTCCAATATCATGCATTAGTCTCTAGTTCGTGCGTAGATCCCAATGACCATTTTAACCTATAGATACAATGCATCTCCCTTTGTGCCTCCATCGTCAACCTACGTAAAATTGATTAAAGGGAATTGGTGGTAAGTAGTTTAAATTTTGTCCCATTACTTGTATTAATATCTTGATGCAACTGGTAAGTTCTCTCTCGTTATATTACCCTAAATTATTATGAAACAGAGAATTCTATGTGCAAAGAGGTCTGGAACATACAGAGGAGAGAGACGAATGGCCCGTAGAAGGCTTCCAAGGTATAATGAGTATTAGCAAGCATACAGGTACGTACCAATCTGGTTTTTATTTCATTTCACATATAAATTAAGATCTAATATTATTCTATGTGTCGTCCCTAATTAAGCATCTTTGGTTGCAGGAACGATGCCTCCAAAGAAACCTACCACCATGGAATCTCCGAGAATCTAAAATCCGCAAGAATCAAAAGTAGGAGAAGGCTCCTCCCCAGCTGTTGCACGAAAATTGGAATTCACTTCCTATTGGAGTTACTTCACACACACCTAGGATTTATTTTTCCTAAGTGTTAGCTCCCAAAATGAATCAGTCACTATGGTTTCATTTTGTGGTTGATAGCATGGTTATTGGTAGTTTTCTCCATTTGTTTTTAAGTTCTTCTAGTGGAAAAACTTAGGTTTTTAATTCATATCTTAGAAATAAGACGATCCATAAAGACCTTTTCTTTAAAATTTCATGAAAATACTTTCAACAGCTAACGTGTGTTTCAAAGTTGATGATTAGCTGGTGAAAGATGCGATTTTCAACAGTTAAGGAGAGTTTCCCCACAGACCGTTAGTTGGTGAAAGCATGAAACATGCATTTTTTCTCCACGTTTTCAAAAATAAAAATATGACATTCTCAACACACATCATGTAATCATTATAAGGTGCTCGTGAAAGAGGATAATGATGAAGATTTGGTTTTGCACGTCTAAATCAGATTTCAAAGTGGATCGTGTTCAGAAATGCATGCTTCACGAGATAATGGCGCTAGAGATGGTGAATTCAAATCCATTATCACTGGTAAAGGAGTGGTACTACTCGGCTGGTGACATCAAATTGACACCTCATATCCCCAACACACATCATCCACTTGCATATGATATGTTTTCATTTTTGAAAGACAACGTCGAGAGTTTTCACCAGTGCCAAACCTCGGCTCAAACAACAGATTACAGTGTTTTTGTGTGAAAACTTGTCTAGGGTTCGGATTGCAGATGGCAAGAAAACGAAGTGGTTCATTGTTAAAGAAAGAATTAGACAGTATGTCCTTTTTACAAGCACATCCAAAGGTGCAAAAACACTTCTCATACGCAGGCTGCATGGGATATGTTGAGAAGTTATAGAATGACTATCACCAAACAACAACTGAAGTGTTTGCTAAATCATACGATGGAAATAAATCCTATGTCGGGTCTTTAGAAATCAATGTTTATGAATCTGCAGTTTCTACAGTGACCAAATTACCTAGATCATGCTAGAGTTGGTTCAAAACAATAGCAACCAAGAACCTCAATTTCAGATCATATCTTAAGGAAGAATTTGGAAATGATGCATGGAAGAAAAGCATGCCAGTTTCTGATTTGGAGGATGAGTGGCAGGACTTGTTCAAGGGTATCCAACTCTACATAACCTCATAAGGTAGGTATGACAAGCTGATGCTATACCATTTGAATCTCTTAGACCATTTTACAAGGAAAACTCTCCTAAATTTACCTTTCTTCTTGCACAAAAGCTTAACTAAAGTCTATAAAAAGATTAGAGTTGAACCTCTAAGTATGAAAAACACTCTTTGTCATTTTGGCCTAATCAAATTGATAATCCCGGAGGAGGTAAGATAAAGAGGAAGGACTTGGCAACATTTTCTTTTTTGGGAAGGCTTCTAAACCCAAACTCATTCCATGAATGAGTAGAAGAGGACTGGAAAAAGGAAATTAACTCTTCAAAGTAGCTCGAGGAAGAGGAGAACTCTTCCAAGACAACCAGAAGATAGGATTTCTGGTATAAAATCTCACAGGTCAAAGAAAAAGTTATATTTTGAAACTACTACAATGCAGCCTACAGAAAAGAAAACAAATATTTTAAATCTACCATACACAGACTCAGAAACAGAGCCAGAGCAAGAAGATGAAAGTCCAACCATTAAAATCCCTGAACATTCCATGGAATTTGCACATGATTGTGATACTTTTACTCACACTGATGAAGGTGAAACATCAAAGAGCACAAAGTCAAAGAAAACATAGAAAATCAAGCAACTTAAAGAAGTGATTTCTCAACAAAAGGTTTTAGAAAGAGTAATTAAGGAGAGATACAAAAATTTGTCTGATAATTTCACAGAAACAAATGCTGCATTTGAAAATTTGTCTCGTGAAAATGTCAAGGACAAGAAGAGAAAGAAGAAAATCACCAACGATTATAACAGTCTATGGTGGTTAGCAAAACGCCTTAAGAGGAAGATTAGAAAATTGAAGCAAAAATAGAAGTCACACCCAGATCTGCAAGTGCTAGCCCAGGTTGTGGTGAATATGCAAGGAGATAAAGTAGAGACATGCTGAGTTTTTGATAGAACAACAGTTTTGGAGTTGAAAGTTCCTTTTGGGCCAAGGCAGAGCTTTCACCAGCGCAAAGGGTAAATTTACAACCAGTTAGTTGGTGAAAGGCAGAGCTTTCACCAACTAACCAACGAATCATAAGGCGAGTTAGCTGGTGAAAGCACAGAAAAAAAATTTGAAAGCTAAATATGGAGAAGGGTGATTTTCAAAGGATTTAAAGAGGTTCCAGAGCATTAAAGTATTAACTACTTAGTTAGAAAATACTTAGCATCAGAGATTCGTGGATATTTTGAAAACAACATGCTAAATCGGTCTCCTAAAGTTTCGACTATGAGTAATTGAAGAAGATCCAGCTAAAAAGACATGTGCCTTTACCATTTTTCATGACACAACAGATTCCAGAAGTTGATGAAGTACATATGTCAAATTTTGATATAGAAGACAGTTTGAATGGTAGCCTAGCCACTAGTCTTTGTTATCAATTGTCTTAGTTAATTTGATTTTCTATTTTTAGATACAGATCCAAGTTTTTAGGATCTTAAAATATGATTGTAAAAGGCTATAAATTCCTATCTTTTCTAAGAGACAAGGATTCAAACAAGGAATATATTTTTTGCTACTATATAGACTCTTATGGCATAATAAAATTACAGTCTCCTTTCGCTTTCAATATCAGAAATATTCATGTTTCCTTTTTTGTACTTTATTTCAGTTTATCTTAGCTTATGAAGACTACAATCTCTTTATTGAGCTCATATACTTGAAGTGAAGGATTTATTTCTATCTTGCATTAATCCCTACACCAGTTGTATTTGGCAATCAAGATTAGTGTTCGTCATCCTCTCCTTTCAAAATACTTGATCTGATTATTGTTTTTTGAAAGAACTGTTTCTTTTGGATGTATTATGAGTTGTCTATTACATTAATCATTGAGGATCCCATTGTTCCAATTATACCTACACATTATTTTCTTAAATTACCAAGCATCCTTAGCTTACAACCCTAAGGAGTTTCTTGTAGTGATAACAAATTGGCGCCGCTGTCAGGGAGACGAAATTTAAGTTCTGCTTTCCTGGGATATGACACAAAGATGATATTTGATGATAGACAAAGATTAGACATTTTAGTTGGTTGTAATTATCTATCTGGCAACTCCACAAGTTCATCCTGGCTCCTAAGAGGATTAGTACCAGGGAGAATCCTCAAGAATCACCTATCACACCAATGTCCAACCCAGAACTAATTCTTAGGAAAGGAAAGGCAATTCAGGATCAAGCTTCAAAATAAGATACAAAAGGTAATCCTCTTTTTAGTTCTGGAAAATCTACTACAGAAAAATTTGAGTTCTTTTCAAAGAGTACTGATGAAAAAATAGCTGTAAATACTGTAGAAGAACAAACTCCTTTTGATCAATAGGAAAATACTAATGATGATAAATTGATAGATTCAAATTTGTTTAAAAAAACATCCAAGACTTTAGAAATAAGTCATAGTTCTTCTTCTCTTGAGTCTTTTCATCCTCAGCAACAAGAAGATGATTTAAACATTTATACTAGCCTCCTTGTTGTTGAACATCTTCTCCATGTGCTATCTGCTAAAGGTGAAGAAAACTTGGTTGGACAGCTTGCAAATTTTTACAGAGCCTCATATCAGACCTGTTTCCCATTAGAAGATTCACCTCCTTCACATTCCTCCAGTGTTGAAGACTCGAAAAAGAAACCATCACCTTTCTCACCCCTCATAGTTATGGTTGCACCACCTCCTTTGACGAAGATGCAACAAATCCTAGCTGATAGGTATACACCACTTATATTGCCAAACCCAGTATCATCCATGCCGATGGGAGACTATCAAAAGTATATGCCCAAATTCACAGGTGAAGGCGATGTGTCTACTGAGGAACATATTGAGGCTTTCTACAGTTATGCTGAAAACCTTAATATTGAAGAGGAAGATGTTTGGACACGAGTTTTTGTCCAAAGCTTAGATGGCCATGCTAGGAAATGGTTCAAAGAACTCCCTGTTGGTTCCATAGTTGTAATCAAGCAATTGGATGAGACCTTATTGAAACATTGGGGTGATAGAAGAGATTTTGTATACTATATCACAAAATTCAGAAATCTAAGGAAACAAAATAGTGAGTCAGTCTTTGATTTCACTAAAAGATTTAACCAGATGTACAGTAAAATACCAGTAGAGATAAAACCTTCAGATGCTTCTGCCAAGATCACATATTCTGATGCTTTCGACTTGGATTTCTATTTATTGTTGAGAGAAAGGAGGTCACCGACATTATCTGTCATGCAATATGTTGCCCTTAAGGTGGAATCAAATATTTTAGCCTCTCAAAAGCTAAAGGGAAATTCTGATAGGAGAAGGCCAAGGAATGCAGCTTCTTCTTCATCAAGTGTTGACCCAAAGTTTGATAAAATGGATAAGATTCTAGAGTCTCTAACCTCTGATATATCTAAACTAAAGATTGAAAATAAGAAGCTTGTGAAGGGAAGAGGCACTTATGATTATGCAGGCAGGAACCCAAATCAAAATCCCAACAACTTTAGAAGAAATAATCAACCAACATAGATTTTGAAAAGAGAAAAGAATCCTACTGAAGATCAGAGAATAAAGGCCCCTCTTCAAAATGTTGTGATGGATGAAGATGAAGGTGATTATCAATAATATGGAGAAGATAATATTCATTGTGTTGGAGAAGAGACAAGGAAATATTATCTGACACAACATGACTATGAAGAAGCATTGATGACTGAACAGATAGAAGGATAATCCTATTGATGATGGAATTTTCATGACAGAAGATAAGAATAGATATAATCTCTGATCTAAATCTGATACTACCCAAAAAAATGCACCAACCTTTCTTGAAAAGAGCACATCCCCTGTTAAGAAAAAAGATCAGACATTAGAGAATCAACAAACAAATCCCTCAAAAGAGAAAGCATCAGCTCCTCCCAAGAAGACTGTTTCCCCTGTCAAGCATCAAACTCCAGAAAGTCAGGCCCACATTGAACAACAAAGCAATCATAAAGCTCCTTCGAATGAGGTAAAGGTCTCTAATAAATCTTTTGATAAAGTCCCATATTCGTTCAATTTTGAGGCTGAAATACAGAAAATTAAAATTCCTATTCCTCTAGTCGAGTTAATGAAAAATGAAATGTTCAAAAAGGATACCCTCAAAACTTTAGATCCCAAATCTATATCCCCTTTCGCTAATATTCTCGACATATATGATGAAAAGACAACCATTACTCTGGGACAAATGATATAAGACAGAGATGAAAGTTGTCCTCCCTTTTACATCTCTCTAAATATTCATGAGAAAACATTACATAACTGTTTGTTGGACTCCGGTGCTTCTCATAATTTAATGCCAAAGGCGGTCATGGATGAGCTTGGGCTGGAGATCACCAAGTCTTATCACGATCTTTTCTATTTTGACTCTTGAAAAGTCAAATGTCTTGGAATGATCAAGGACTTGGATGTAGCTTTAACCCAAGCATCCATGAAGACTATGGTTATGGATATAGTAGTGGCAGACATACCACCTAAATTTGGATGTCTGTTATCAAGATCGTGGATGAAGAGGCTAGGTGGCACTCTTCAAATGGATCTCTCCTACGTTACTATCCCTATTTTTGGAGGGGTGAATAGAAGGTTATACAAGGAATCACAGTTGGCATATGTAATCAATGACGAACAAAATCCATCCAATCATCCTATCTATTATGTTGACACAGGTATGTGATCTTGTATTTTGCAAATTGATGATTCATTACCAGATGCATTGCTGCTCAAAAATCCTGCAGTTCAGTCCACAGAAGCAATAGAGGATGATCTTTGGACCATGTTCTTTGATGGTGCTTGTACCAAAGAATCAGCAGGAGCAGGGGTGGTATTGATTTCCCCTTCTAAGAAAACTTCTGATTTGTCCTTTAAACTTAATTTTAAAGTAACTAATAATATTGTTGAGTATGAGGCACTACTTCTGGGGATAAATGCAGCCAAAGAGATGGATATTAAAAGATTGCAGGTATTCAGAGATGTAGATTTGATCATTCAATAGGTGAATAAGTCCTTTCAAGCAAAACATGTCAGGCTGAAAGCGCACAGAGATGAAATTTTGAGGGAAATTCATACTTTTGCAGATTTTAAAATTTCATATGTACCCAGAGCAATGAATGAATTAGCTGATTCATTAGCTGTGTCGACTTGTGCTTTCATACCCCCTCTACCTCATAAATTGAATTATGAAATTCAAGTTAAATATAGGCCATCCCTCTTTGATAATGTAAAATTTTGGAAGGTTTTCGAAGACGATGTTGAGCTCACTATATTTCTTGCAGTGATAGATGAGTTTTCATATTTGTAAATTGATCAGGATAACAAACATGACGATGAAATCAAGAAGCCAAAATTTAGAAGCAAAATCGCAACACATGAAATAGTCCAGTTGTCTACCAACAGAATTCCTAAAGTTTTGGTCCCTTTGGAAAGGATTTTTGATAATAATGATGTGGCTGTCAAATTGGAAAATGGGGAAAAAGATTCATAAGTTTTGCAGTATAATGTAGCTAGTGAACATGATCCTAAATATGTCAACTTTGCTTCACATTTGACCGAAAAACAAAAGACTAATTATGGAGAATTGCTAAAGGAGTTTGCTGACATCTTCTCTTGGAAATATGATGACTTGAAGACTTTCAACACAGAGGTAATTCAACATAAGATTCCCTTAAACAAAGATACCAAACCATTTAGGCAGAAACTTAGATCCTTTAATCCTTTGTTGCTGCCTACAATGGAAAGGGAAATCAAAAAACTATTGGATGCCTGCATCATCATACCTCTTAGATATTCAGAATGGATTGCAAATATTGTATCGGTCAGGAAGAAGAATGAAGAGATCAGACTCTGTGTTGACTTCATAAATTTGAATAAGTGCTCTAGGAAGGACAACTACCCTCTGCCCAAAATGGAACATATTTTGCAGAAGGTGTTAGGATCAAAGGTGATGTCTTTTATTGATGGGTTTTCTGGATACAACCAGATTGTTGTCCATCCGGATGATAAAGAAAAGACTGTTTTTACTACTCCATGGGGTACGTTTATGTACGAAAATATGCCCTTTGGATTGATGAATGAAAGAGAGACATTCCAAAGGGTGATGGACATTTCTTTCATTGGAGATAAAGATAAATTTGTCTTGATGTATCTTGATGATATCACTGTTTTCTTGAGCAGCCATGAACTTCATTTGCAACACTTAAAAAGGACATTTCTAAAATTTCGAAGGTATGGCATTTCACTTAATCCAAAAAAATCAAATTTCGCACTTAAGGAAGGGAAATTACTTGGACATATTGTTTCAACTGATGGGGTGAAAATCGACCCAAAAAGAGTAGAAGCAATTAAAAAACTGTCTCTTCCTAGATCAAAGAAGGACATTCAGTCTTTCCTTGGGACTATAAACTTTATCGGGAGGCTTATAGTAAAATTTGCAGAACTCACAAAGAATATTACTGCTATGTTAAGAAAGGACTCCAAGGTAAAATGGACTGAAGAAGCCAAACGCTCATTCAATGCTATCAAGGAAGCCATTACAACAACCCCTATTTTGATCAGCCCCGACTTCACCAAGGTATTTTATATTTTTTCATTTGCTTCAAGAGATACAATTGCAGTAGTACTCTTTGCAGAAAAATGTCGATGATCAGGAGTAGCTGGTTGCCTTCTTCAGTAAGGTCTCGAGGGATGCAAAGGTAAAGTATGAATTATTGGAGAAACAAGCATATGCACTTATTAATTCATTGAAAGCTTTCAGAGTTTACATCCTTCAAGCCAAGGTAATAGCTTTCGTACCCTCCAGTTCAGTTAAAGATGTTCTTATACAACCCGACATAGATAGAAAAAGGAGTAAGTGGATAGAAAAGTTGATTGAATTTGATGTTGAAATTAAGCCAACAAAACTTGTGAAGGGTTAGGGACTTGCCAAACTTCTGGCAGAAGAAAATTGTAAGCTGCTTGAAATAAATTTGGTAAGCATTAATGTAGATAATGTTCAGTCTTCAGAGGATAAAGAAGGTGAGGAAATGCAGGTATCAACTCACCTAGCTAATTGCAAATGGTACAATCACATTATTCATTTTCTGCAAACTTTATCAGTCCCTTCAGATTTGACAAAAACACAAGGAAGGGATTTAAAGCTCAAAGCCATGAATTTCTGCATCAATGGCAACTTATTGTTCTGGAAAAATCCAATAGATTTATTGTTGAGGTGCATAAACCAAGAAGAAGTAGCTAAGGTCATGATTGAATTCCATAATAGTGAATGCAGAGGACATCACTATTGGAAAACCACCACACATAAAATCTTAAGATCTGGTTATTACTGGCTGTCCTTATTTTTATATGTGTGTGAGTTTGTGAGAACATGTGAAAAGTGCCAAAGATTTGAAGGAAAACAACAATTGAAGTCTCTTCCCCTCAGACCTATAGTAGTCACAGGTCCCATCCAGCAATGGGGTCTGGATTTCATAGGTGAGATTCACCCACCTTCTAGTAGTCAGCGCAGGTGGATCCTTGTTGCCACCGATTATTTTACAAAGTGGATTGAGGCTATTCCTACTAAGAACACCAATCATACTGTCATCATATATTTTCTCCAAGAAAAAATATTCACTAGATTTGGTTTCCCTAAGAGAATAGTCACTGATAACGCTGCTGCATTTAAGGATAAGCACTTGGTAAAATTATGTGAAGAGCTGGGAATTCAACTAGTACATTCCATTGCTTACTATCCATAAGGAAATGGCTTAGCTGAGTCATCAAATAAGAGTTTAGTCAGAATTATAAAGAAGCTGCTTGAACAAAATACTAGAGGTTGGGATTCCAAACTGAAATTTGTTTTGTGGGCTGAAAGGGTTACATGTAAAAAATCAATTGGTACATCTCCTTTCAAGTTGGTATATGGTACTGAAGCCATATTTCATGTTCAACTTGCACTATCGGTTGCAAAGTTTTTACAAGAAACTGATTTTGAACCAAGTGATCTAACTCAGAGAATTCATAATTTGGTAGAGTTACAACAATATAGAGAGCAACTTTTGGAAAACACAGAATTACAGCAAGGAAAAATGAAGGAGATCTTCGACAAAAAGGTCAAATCAAATATCTTCAAAATAGGGGAACTAGTCTTAAAATGGGATGCAGCAAGGCAAGAGAAGGGGAAACACGACAAATTTGATGCTCTCTAGACAGGTCCTTTTGTCATCGCAGAGGTTCAACATAATAATACCTTTGTTCTCCAAAATCTTGCAGGCGAGGAAGTAGCAGGTGGCCCTTTCAACGGGCGCTTTCTAAAGACCTATTTTTCATAAGGCTTTTCCTTAAAGCCCTGTTCTACTTGTACATATTCTTTTCAGTTCTATTTTCTTTGTTTCTATCACTTGAATAACTCCATGCCCAATGGTACTAAGAAAAACTATTTTTTTCAAATTTTTTAAATTGTAATAAAGGCTACTGAGTCTAGCTAGGTTCTTGGTCACCTCACAGGGAGGTGTCCATCCCAGATCGAGCCAAATGTTAGCTCCCAAAATGAATCAGCCACTATGGTTTCATTTTGTGGTTGATAGCATGGTTATTGGTAGTTTTCTCCATTTTGTTTTAAGTTCTTCTAGTGGAAAAAAATAGGTTTTTAATTCATATCTTAGAAATAAGATGATCCATAAAGGTCTTTTATTTAAAATTTCATGAAAAGACTTTCAACAACTAACGCGTGTTTCAAAGTTGATGATTAGCATTTCCCCACGGACCGTTAGCTGGTGAAAGCGTGGAACACGTATGTTTTCTCCACATTTTCAAAAATCAAAAGATGACATGCTCAACACACGTCACGTAATCATTATAAGGCGTGATGAAAGAGGATAATGATGAAGATTCAATTTTTCATGTCTAAATCGGATTTCAAAGTGGATTGTGTTCAAAAATGCATGCTTCATGAGATAATGGCGCTAGAGATGGCGAATTCAGATCCATAATCACAGGTAAAGGAGCAATACTACTTAGCTAGTGACATCAAATCGATGCCTCATATCCCCAACACGCATCATCCACTTGCATATGATATGTTTTCATTTTTGAAAGACAATGCCGAGAGTTTTCAACAGCACCAAACCTCGGCTCAAACAACATATTACAGTGTTTTTGTGTGCAAACTTTTATGGGGTTCAGATTTTAGATGGAAAGGAAACTAAGTGGTTCATTGTTAAGGAAATAATTAGAAAGTCTATCCTTTCTACAAGCACATCAAGAGGTGCAAAAACACTTCTCAGATGCAGGATGCATGGGATATGTTGAGAAGTTACAGAATGATTGTCACCAAACAACGGCTGAAGTGTTTGCTAAATCATACGATGGAAATAAAGCCTGTTTCGGGTCTTTAGAAATCATAGTTGATGAAGCCGCCATTGCTACAATGACCATCTTACCTAGATTAGGCTAGAGTTGGTTCAAAACAACAACAACCAAGAACCTCAATTTCAGAGCATATCTTAAGGAAGAATTCAGAAATGATGTATGGAAGAAAAGCATGCCAGTTTCTCATTTGGAGGATGAGTGGCAAGACTTGTTCAAGGGAATACAACTCTACATAACCTCAAAAGGCAGGTATCACAAGCTGATGCTATACCATTTTAAGCTCTTAGACCATTTTACAGGGAAAACTCTCCTAATTTACATTTCTTCTTGAACAAAAGATTAACTAAAGTATGTAAAAAGATTAGAGTTGAACCTCTAAGTATGAAAAGCACTCTTTGTCATTTTGGCCTAATCAAATTGATAATCCTAGAGGAGATAAGACAAAGAGGAAGGAGTTGGCAACATTTTCTTTTTTGGGAAGGCTTCGAAACCCAAACTCAGCCCATGAATGAGCAGAAGAGGGATGGAAAAAGGGAATTAACTCCTCAAAGCAGCTCGAGGAAGAGGAGAACTCTTCTAGGACCACCAAAAGATAGGATTTCTGGTATAAAGTCTCACAGGTCAAAGAAAAGTTAGATTTTGAAACTACTACAGAGCATCCTACAGAAAAGAAAACAAATATTTTAAATCTACCATACACAGACTCAGAAATAGAGCCAGAGCAAGAAGATGAAAGTCCAGCCATTAAAAGCCCTGAACATTCCATGGAATTTTCACAAGATTGTGATACTTTTACTCACACTGATGAAGGTGAAACATCAAAGAGAACAAAGTCAAAGAAAACACAGAAAATCAAGCAACTTAAAGAAGTGATTGCTCAACAGGAGGTTTTAGAAAGAGTAATTAAGGAGAGATACAAAACTCTGTCTGATAATTTCGCAGAAACAAATGCTACATTTGAAAAGTTGGCTCATGAAAGTGTCAAGGACAAGAAGAGAAAGAAGAAAATCACCAAAGATTATAATAGTCTATGGTGG
>JASDQU010586639.1:59021-72279 GCA_032191745.1 Picea mariana | reverse complement strand
GCAAAAGGACTAGATATAGCCATGATATGTCCCATATCTAGCAACTCCTTTATGGCCTTATTTATTTCATCCTTCTATCCATTTGGATGCTTATAGGGAGTGGTGATCATGGGATTTGATCCTTCTTCTATCTCAATGACTTGCTCAAATCCTTTGTCTGGTGGCCTCCCTACTGGTAATGTTTCAAACACTCTTTCATGCTTTCCAAGCAATGCTGGATATCCATAGGATATTGTTGGCATTCCTGTGATGGATTTTCCATGGTGATCAAGCACTTTGTTGCGCAAGCCACATCCCCGTGTCTAAAACGTGCCTCCATGTGCTAGTTAGAAACTATCCTGGGGGAACCTATCAACATACCTCTTAGGATGACTCGTTGTCCACCCTTGTCCTATAACTCCATTCTCATGTCCCAATAATTCATGTGAATATATCCTAACGAGTACAACCACTAAACTCCTAGTACCACATGAGTTTCATCTAAATCCACAACATAAAATTCAATGGTCAACGCATAGTTTCCCAATGTTACCTCCAACCCCCTAATTCTCTGAGTGCACGTCATGTTGTACCCATCCGCTACTACCACATTGAATCCCTCAAAATACTCTGTCGAGATTTTTCTTCTGGTGACAAGTGAAACATCAATGAATTTTTGGGTGGCTCCTCCATCAACCAATGTTGTCACCCTCTACCCCAAAATAACACCTCTAACCCTGAAGGTGTAATATTTAGGGATTGTTGAAAGTGTGGAAATTCTCAATCCCTTGGGGCCATCCTGCAACAGTTCCTACTCTGCGACATGCGATGTCTCACCCATGTCATGTTCATTTCCCTCATCATCACCGTCATCCTCCTTATCGAAGACTACCTCAATTTAATTGAATTTACATTTTCCCATACATTGATGATGAAACTCCCATGGATCTTATCCATTGAAGAAAAAAAATTTCCTCCTTATTTATCTTTGACTTTACTCATCCATCCATCCTTCTCTATCCATGGATTTTAGGGAAAATTTCTCTCCTTACCCCCTTGAGGGGTGAAGGGTTTGGTTAGTACCTTCTTGGATATTGCGTCCTTCATGCCCTTGTTACTAAATGAGTAACACTTCCACACTAAACCTAGCAGAAGAAAGGAATAAATATTTAATCAAGAAAGTAAATGACAAAGCAAACACACAGTACATAGATATTTTACCCTGGAAACCCAAACAGGAAAACCAACATTCCTTGAATTTTTTTATCTCTTGTTGTATTATTCCTTTAGAATAAAAGGTTACATGCCTAACCTTGGTCTACACCTAAGACACAATCGACATAATACCTTCTTTCTTTACACAAGAACAACCTTGTAGCCAATTCAGATTACATCTACATGAACAAAAAACTCTAAAATGATTTCTCTAAAGATTAAATTTTACAACATTACAACACGCCTTATTTATAGGCTTTATAGTAGGAAAAACCCTAAAGAAAAAGTTCCAAAAAATGGTTATATATCCTCACAAATAACTGGCTAGAAATACTGTGAATATCTAGATCCTGTTACAGTTGAGTCTAAGTCAGTTTACCAATTGATTACCAGTCGACCTCCATTCATTCTTCAGTTGGTTGTCATGTGCCCACTTGTAGACCTCTTTTAGGTTGACCTATTTTTTTTTTTTTTATTTCTTCGACTTCAAATTTACCTGGTCAAACCACCTCAACCTTTGAATTTCACTGTCAGGTGATCCACCTCGATTAGACTTTCATTGCAAAGAATATAACAACCCAAGATTCTCCCACTTGTTGTCTTCTTTATTGAAACTGAGAGATTTTTGAACATTCTTTCATAGACCTAGGGAAGAAATTCCCATTTCCTCTCTACACCAAGAGAAATTCACAACAATCATATACTTGGTTAAAGAGTCTATTATGTTTTGCAACGTGTCTACTTTCTCCAATAGGACCTTGTTTCTTTCCACCATGTCTCTCAGGAAATGGTACTGTAAATAAATGTGGTTAGTATTGGAATGATAAGATGGTTTCTTTTCCAGAAATATTTTTCTTTGACTATCATAGCTTATCCTCATATATCTCTGCTCAAACTCGATTCTTGAACACAACCTTTGTAGCCATACTACGTTTTTGCTTCCATGAGTGAATGCCATGTATTCAACTTCTTTTTTTTTACAAGGCTACAATTGCTTGTCGCTTACACATCCAATTGATTTCTCCATTGAACATATTGAACACATATCCATTGTTCAACCTTCAACGATCCATATCTCTATCCCAGTCGACATTGGCAAATCCATGTACATTTAATTCACTGTCACCTCTAGGTTTTCCATGGTAGTGTTGGACAGTGTTGTCATTGATGTCAAAAAGGGGGTGAAATTGATTGATCGAAGAGAAGCTCATAAGAGATTGAAACACAAAACACATGTAGAATGTAGAATAGTGGAAATCCACATTCGGGTCAATTGACCATCGGGATGTTGGGAACTTATGAAAAACACGTAGAATGTAGAGAAGTGGAACTCCAAAGTTAGGGAAATCAACCATCGAGATGTTGGGAACTTGTGAAAAACACATAGAACATAGAGAAATGGAACTCCACAATTGGTTCAATCGACCATTGGTATGTCGGGAACTTGTGAAAAGTTCTTAAGTTTAAACATTACCTCCGACTCCAACTTTGACTTACAGTACCTCCGAATTTGACTTGCAGTGCCTCTAACTCCAACTATGACTTGGATAACTTCAACTTGCATTGCCTTCGATTTTTACTTGGATAAAATTTGACTTATAGTGCCTTTGACTCCAGCCTTGATAAAATTTGACTTACATTGACTTCAACTTCGACTTGGATAAACTTCGAATTACAGTTCCTCCGACTCTAGCCTCGGTAAAATTTAACTTGCATTTCCTTTGACTTCGACTTGGATAAAATTTGACTTACAGTGTCTCCGACTCCAGCCTCGATAAACTTCGACTTGCATTTCCTTCGACTTCAAATTGGATAAACTTTGACTTGTAGTGCCTCTGACTCCACCCCCAATAAAATTTGACTTTCATTTCCTTTGACCTCAACTTGGATGAACTTCAACTTGCATTTTGAATGACTCATTTTTCCATATTAACTTCCAGGTATTCGACTCTACATTACTTTCTGAATTGACTTTGTGGCTTGAGTGGTCAATAATTTCCCATTTTATAAATAGCCAGAGTTCAAATTTTTGTGCCATGTTTTTACAAACTATAAGTCACAATAGTCTGGTCATATGGAAATCGTCCATTTAGGTACATGAAACGTGCACCAGGAAACTGAGTTCAAAATATAATCTGAGATTACAGTAAACATGAGATTAAAATAAGAAGAGTCGAATCATTTCTAATCAACTGATAAAGGATAAAATACCTGATCAAGATAACTATGAAGTCAAGGAAAATGAAGCTAAAGATGTAATTAAAGATCCTTTTTGTAAATAGATAAACAAAGGAGAAAATGTGTTCCCAATAAAAAATGACAACATTATTATTATTTTCTTAATAAAATGAAAAGGTGCAAGTGTTCCTTATTAAAATACATAATGGTTCAATTTCATACCTTTTGGAATACTATATAAACATAAAGGTATGGTGAAAGAAATATTTTTTTGTGTTCTACATCTGAAGATCAAAAACATGTGCAGGGTCCCAAAAAGAAATACAAAGATACTTATGAAGTGAAGGTGGAAGGGAGAAGCAAGGAAGGATTAGTATCCTTTTCTAAGTAAAGTTTAAAACAAGGATTTGGTGCTTCCTAGGGTTGGTGCCCTAAAACAAGGGAGTTGGTGCTTCATAGGGTTGGAGCCCTTAAAAAAGGGAGTTGGTGCTTCCTAGGGTTGGAGCCCTAAAACCAGGGATTTGGTGCTTCCTAGGGTTGGTTCCCTAAAGCAAGGGATTTGGTGCTTCCTTGGGTTGGTTCCATAAAACAAAGGGATTGTTGTCTCCTAGAGTTGGTGCTCTACATCAATATTTATATAAAACTTGTAATTTGTAATTTAATTTTATACGTATTGATTTTATTTCCTTAATTTTCTTAATGATCATTAAAGTTAATAAATAATTATTTAAAATTGATCAAATTTATTAATATCGATTCATCCCCCACCATTAGTATTAAAATGCATTCCAACAATTGGTATCAAATCAAGTGCCTTCAAAACAGTCTAATAACTAGAAGTTATATTCTGCATAATCCAATGGATCATCAAGAGGGAATGTCTTCCACTAGAGCATATTTGTTCAAAGGGAATTCTTATGCACTTTGAAGTGTGATGATGAAAGGATATATAATTTCCCTGGGTTGTGATATCTGGAAATCTGTAGAATATGGGCACATTGCACCTGCTTCTCCTCCTATAGACACAACTGGAAAGAAGATTTGCAATGACAATGAAAGAGAATCCAATGCCATCCTAGGAGGATTATCCAATCCTGTATTTGTGAAAGCAATGCATTGTAAGTCAAAAAAAGAAATCTGGGACAAACTAAAGGTCATTTTGAAGGAGATATCAAAGTCAAAAAGGCCAAACTACAAACCTACAGAACACAATTTGAAAAAATGAAAATAAAAGAAGAAGAAAACATAACATAATATCTTCAGAGAGTAGATGGAGTGATCAACTCAATCAGAGAATTAGGAGAAGACCTCAAAGATCAACCTGTTGTCCAAAATATCTTGAGATCATTACCCATGAGATATGATGTCAATATTTCTACTCTTTAAACAAACCAAATCTTGGTAATCTCACAATGGATGAACTACATGGGATCATCACAACATATGAGATGAGAATAGAGCAGGAAAGACCAGGAAAAGGAGAAACAACCTTCAAAGCATCAAAAGAAAATAAGAAAATGAGCAGGTGTCTAATGAAGATTAGTTAGAGATATTTGATGAAGAAATAGATAACTTCATGAAGAAACTCAAGGAAGGAACTAGTACATACAAAGGAAATTTTCCTCTAATATGCTTTAACTATGGAAAGATTGGACATTTTGCTTCCAAATTTCTCTATCCAAAACAGGAATAAAGTGATGATGGAAAAACTTTCAAATAACAGAAGAAAATCCAAACCAAAGACAAAAGGAAGGTCTACAAAAAGACATTTTACACTGAAGAGAATAACAGCTCATCTGAAGAAATTGAAGAGGAAGAGGAATTTGAACACCTATTTATGGGTATCCAAACTAAAATAATCACACTAAAAAATAGAAGAAAAAATTGAGGTTGAAGGAGAAGTAGACCTTAAAGCAGAGTTGATCAGTACCCTGGATGAACTCTAAAAGTATAAAAATAAGAACAAGTTGTTAAGAGGACAACTACTATAATTTGAACAAGCACAACAGACAAGAGAAAAGGAAATTTAAAAAATCATAAAATAATCAGAGAAAATCATCATTGAATTGAAAACTCATATTCAAGAAGCCAAAAGAAATAAACAAATCTTGAATGAACAATTCAAGGAAAGAGAACAAGTTTGAAAAAACTAGAGGATGAAATTAGTCAGTTGAAAGGAGAACTAGAAAGAGGAAATCACCAGTCAAAGTTTGAGAATAGTTCAAATATTTTGAATGATATTCTTAACAACCAAAGATCAGCAAATGATAAAACAAGATTTGGATGTGATCAAAACTCAACCTCTACTGCACAGAAAACTGATAAAAATTCAATCAACCATGTAGATGCCCTTAGAAGTTTATTAAAAAGAGGAGATAACAAGATGAAGATGGAACCATTAATACTATTTTTAATATAAAAACACCTCCTTGAAAAGTAAAAGGAAATACAGTGATCAAAAGGATGGTATCATAAGGAAAAGGAAATACAGTGATCAGAAGGACTCCTTCTAACAGATATCAACATATCTTCCTTGGATATTGTTATTCATGCAATAACTTTCGACACAAAGAAGTACATTGTAAATCATATAGAAACTACAAACCAAGACATTTCCAAAGATATAAGAACAACAAGAATGATGTAGAGAAAATAAATTATAATTCATTCTCTCCTTTACAAGAGTACAATGTTGAAACCCAAAAGTGCAACAACTATGGCTATAAAACCAATGAATGTAGGTTACTAATGCAATATTTGAAGATACGCAACCCTAACAACTAGGATACGAAGATATGGAAATAAAAGAATATAGTAGAAAAAATAACAGAATGTAAAGTGGCCCTATATGAAAAGAACAAAATATGTCAATGGTATAATGATAGTGGATGCTCAAAACATATGACAGGAGATAAAGACAAATTTCTCACTCTGACAAAGAAGGATAAAGGTAAAGTCATTTTTGGAGATAATGTATCTGCCAAAATACTAGGAAAAGGAACAATTTCTTTGGGAAACAAAAAGAATAAAGAATAAAATGTGTTGCTAGTAGAAAACTTAAAATCTAATCTACTCAGTGGAAATCAAAATTGTGATCAAGGACATCTACTCATTTTTTACTCCTAAAAATGTGAAATAAGAGAAAAAGGATCAGGTAAATTAGTTGTTATTGCACCAATAACCTCAAGCAATGTTTATATCTTAGATATTGAGAAAGAAGAATGCCATATGAGTCAAGTAGATGAAAGTTGGCTATGGCATAGAAGGATGGGACACTTGAGCTTTGATAACTTGATCAAAGCTAGTAAAAATGGAGTTGTAAAATACATGCTAAAAGTCATCAAGCCCGCAGGTCATGTTTGCAAACACTGTCGATTAGGGAAGCAGACAAGAGTCGGATTCAAGACAAAATAGCATTCTACATCAAAACTCCTGGAGATTGTTCACACTGATATTTATGGTCTCTATAGGACTAGAAGAATACAAGGGGAACATTACTTCATGTTGATCATTGATGACTACACGAGGATGACCTGGGTATATTTTCTCAAACAAAAATATGAGGCATTTGAAAATTTTAAAGCATTCAAGACTTATGTAGAGAATGAAACAGATCTCAAAATCAAATGTTTAATATTATATAATGGAGGGGAGTTTACCTCTAAAGAATTCAATAATTTTTTTGAAGATCATGGAATGAAGAGAAAATTCTTAGCTCCAAGAAATCCTCAACAGAATGAAGTTGTGGAGGGTAAAAATAGAATTGTTCAAGAGGTTGCAAGAACTATGTTGAATGAAGCCAAGCTTCCAGATAAATTTTGGAGAGATGCAATATATACAACAGTCAACATACTTAAACGATCACAACTTAGAGATAACCATGTTAAAACACATTATGAATTTTCGTTTGGAAGACCAACATCTGTGAAACATTTCAGAGTTTTTGGAAGTAAGTGTTACATCAAGAGGGATGAATATAATAATCTAGAGAAATTTGACTCTAGATCAGATGAAAGTATATTTTTGAGATATTCACTTAACAAAAAGGCCTACAAGTGCTATGATCTAAGATTGCACAAAATAGTGGAAAGTGCAAATGTGAAAATAGATGATCTAAAATTGAGAAAAATCAAATCTCAAGATGAAACAAAAATTGATGAATGGAGAAGAACCAGTGATGACGATGAATATAGTGAATCACAAAATGAATAATATACTAAATAACTACAAGAGAATGAACCGCAAACTGATGATGAGAAGGATGAAGAAGAAACACCCTTTCCTGAAGCACCATAAAAAAGAGTTCAAAAGAATCACCATGAAAATCAGATTATAGGGGATAAAGATTCAGGTATAGAAACAAAAAGGAAACTCATATTTGTCTCTGAACAAGCAATGGTTTCAGTAATACAACCCAAAACTTTTGCAGAATCCAACAAGAGTGAAGACTGGATAAAATAAATGAACGAGGAACTTGATCAAATTGAGAAAATCATACATGGGAACTTGTCCCTGGACCTAAGGACAAGAATGTGGTAGGAACCAAGTGGATATTCAAAAAACAACTCAATGAAAATGGACAGATCATGAAGAAGAAAGAAATATTAGTATGCAAGGCATATGCCCAAGTGGAAGGTATTGACTGGAGGCCATCAGAATGTTCCTGGCATTTGCATGCTTCAAAAACTTCAAAATTTATCAAATGGATGTCAAGTCGGAATTTCAGAATGGAACATTAGAAGAAGTATATATTGATCAACCATAAGGATTCATGTTAACATAAAATCAGGACTATGTGTCCAAACTAAAGAAGGATATGTATGGTATTAAACAATCCCTATAGCATGGTTCTCAAGACTTGATCAATATTTGCAAAAACAAGGATATAAGAGAGGGACTACTAACATCAACCTTTATATAAAAATTGAGGATCAAGGTATGATTGTTGTGGTGGTATATGTAGATGATATCCTACTTGGAAGTAATCTTACTATACTAAGAAAAAACTTTTCTACAGAAATGCAGAAAGAGTTTGAAATGTATATGCTAAGGGAACTGACTTTCTTCCTAGGTTTACAAGTCACTCAAATAGATAATGAAATATTAATTTCCCAAACTAAATATATTAAATAAATTCTAAATAAATTCCAAATGGAAGACAGTAAACCCATGTGCACTCTCATGGTCACAGGATGAGAACTAATCCTAGATGATGATTTGCCAAGAGTAGACCAAACCATGTACAGATCAAAGGTTGATAGCTTGTTATATGCAACAAAAATAAGACCATATATCTTGTAGGTTGTAGTATTAGTAGGTATATTTCAATATGCACCTAAAGAAACTCACATGAAGGAAGTAAAAAGGATATTCATATATATTAAAGGAACCCTTGAGTTTGGTTTATGGTTTCCAAAAACAAAATATTTTACATTGACTGCATATACTGATGCAGATTGGGTTGGTAGTGTAGATGAAAATAAAAGTACTAGTGGAGGATAATTCTACCGAGGAAAATGTCTGGTATCATGGTTAAGTAAAAAGAGTACATCTATATCACTATCTAAAATAGAATCAAAGTACATTGTTATTGAATCTTGTTGCACACAAGTGATCTGGATGAAACAGACCCTAGAAGATGTACAATTGAAATATGATCATCCAATCACTATTAAATGTGACAACAGTAGTGCCATATTATCTCTAAGAGTCATGTTATGCATTCTAAAACCAAGCATATCCCAATTAAATACCATTTTCTGAGAGATCAAGTTTCTGAAAAGGTAGTCAAAGTAGAATATGTTGATACTAAAGAGAAAATTGTAGATATATTCATAAAACCTCTACCAAGAAGTACCTTTGAAAATATTCGATGAAAATTGGATACCTCATTAAAAACCACAAATTAGAAGAAGTATCACATGGACAAGGGGAGCATCACCTCATGGGGATAAAAGATAGTCCCTTCTAGCATTGTTTTCAAAAGGGGGAGGATCAATAGTTAAATCCAATTACCAAGTCAAAATAAACAATTCTTACTGTGTTTCTGTCAATTCCAAAGGGGGAGAATATTGGACAATGTTTTCATTGATGTCAAAAAGGGGATGAACCTAATTGATCGAAGAGAAGCTCAGAAGAGATTGTAGCACAAAACACATGAAGAACATAGAACAATGTAACTCCACAGTCAGTTCAATCGACCATCGAGATGTCGAGAACTTGTGAAAAACATGCAAAACGTAGAGCAGTGGAACTCCATAGTCGGGCCAATCGACCATCGATATGTTGGGAACTCGTGAAAAACATGTAGAATGTAGAGAAGTGGAACTCCATAATCGATTCAATTGACCATCGAGATGTCGAGAATTTATGAAAAGTTATTAAGTTTAAACATTACCTCTGACTCCGACTTAGACTTACAATGCCTCTGACTTTGACTTAGACATAATTCGACTTACAGTGCCTCTGAATCCAACTCCGACTTGGATAACTTCAAATTTCATTTCCTTCAATTTCGACTTGGATAAACTTTGACTTACAGTTCCTTCGACTTGCATTGTCATCAACTTTGACTTGGATAAACTTCGACTTACAGTGCCTCTGACTTCGACCCTGATAAACTTCGACTTACATTGCCTTCGACTTCGACTTGGATAAACTTTTACTTATAATCTCTTGGAATCCAGCGCCAATAAACTTCGACTTGAATTTATTTCGACTTCGACTTGGATAAAATTCAACTTACAGTACCTCCAACTCCACCCCTGATAAACTTTGACTTGAATTTCCTTTGACCTTGACTAGGATGAACTTCGACTTGCATTTTGACCTGACTCATTTTTCTATATTGACTTCCAAGTAGTCGACTCTACATTACTTTCTGACTCGGCTTTGTGGCTTGAGTGGTTGAGAATTTCTCAATGTATAAATAGATAGAGTACATGTTTTTGTTCCATATTTTCTAAACCATAAGTCACAACAGTCTGATCATATGGAAATTGTCCATTTCAAGTACTGTAAAAGTGTACCAGAAAATTGAGTTCAAAATCTAATATGAGATTACAGTAAACATGAGATTAAAATAAGAAGAGTCGAATCATGTCTAATAAACTGATAAAGGATAAAATACCCGATCAAGATAACTATGAATTCAATGCAAATTAAGTTAAAGATGTAATTAAAGAGCCTTTTTGTAAAGAGATAAACAAAGGAGAAAATGTGTTCCCAATTAAAAATGACAACATTATTGTTATTTTGTTAATAAAATGAAAAGGTGCAATGGTTCATTGTTAAAGGACACAATGGTTCAATTTCATACCTTTTGGAACACTATATAAACATAAAGGTATGGTGAAAGAAATATGTATATGTAGTCTACGCCTAAAGATCAAAATCATGCACGTATTTCAAGGAAGAAAGACGAAGATACTTATGAAGTGAGGGTGGAAGGGAGGAGCAAGGAAGGATTAGTATCATTTTATAAGTAAATTTTAAAATGGGGAGTTTTTGTTCCCTAAGGTTGGTGCCCTAAAACAAGGGAGTTGGTGCTTCCTAGGGTTGGAGCCCTAAAACCAGGGATTTGATGCTTCCTAGGGTTCGTTCCCTAAATAAAGGGAGTTGATGCTTCCATGGGTTGGTTCCCTAAAACAAGGGGATTTTTGTCTCCTAGATTTGGTGCTCTAAATCAATCTTTATATAAAAATTGTAATTTGTAATTTAAGTTTATACTTATTGATTTTATTTCCTAAAGTACCTTGTTGATCAATAAATAATAAATAATTATTTAAAATTGATAAAAGTTATTAATATTGATTCACCCCCCCCTCTCAGTATTAAACTACATTCCAACAAGTAACATATATCATAGTCTTTTGTGCCACACAAATACCTTAATACTCTCTTGACAGTTGTCCAGTGATTCTTTCCATGTGTCGACATGTATCTACAAAACACTCCCACTACATGGGAAATGTTTGTTCGAGTGCATACCATCTCATACATTAGACTACCAAAAACACTTGCATAAGGAACACGTGCCATGCCATCTATTTCCTAATTTGTCTTTGGACATTGTTCAGCAGTTAGCCTTGCTCCCACGAGAATTGGCACCTTCATAGGTTTCCAATCCTACATGTTGAAATATTTCAAGATTATTTCAATATACTTATTTTGGTTCAAATAGATATTTCTAGTTGCTTGATCCCTCTTTATATCCATTCCAAGAATGATTTTTTTTGCACCAAGATCCTTCATGTCGAACTTGGAGGATAGTTGCTTCTTCACCTCCTTTATTGCGTTCATGTTGTTTCCAATCAACAACATGTCATCAACATACAATGCTACATATGTGAAACACACACCTTCTTATTTGGAATATATGCAGTGATCATATTTACTTCTCACAAATACAAAACTAAAGATATATGTGTCAAAATTTAGGTACCACATCCTTGATGATTTCTTTAAACCATACATGGATCTTTTCAATTTGCACACCAAATATTTCTTACCCCTTATTACAAATCCTTCAAGTTGTTTCATGTAGATTTCTTCTTCTAGGTCCCCATGTAGGAACGTTGTCTTTACATCCATCTATTCGATTTCCATATCAAATGTTGCATCCAAATATATTAGTACTCTAATCGAAGTTAATTTGGCAACAAGGGAAAAAATATCACTGAAATCAACTACTTCGACTTGGGAATATCCTTTTGCTACCAGTTGAGCTTTGAATTTCTCAACTTGACCTATGACATTCATTTTCTTCTTGAATACCCACTTGATACCAAGGGGATTTCTTCCATTTGGTAATTAGACTAAATACCATGTATCATTCTTATGCAAGGATTCCATCTCTTCAACCATGGAATCCTTCCATATTTTTCCCTCTGCTGAGTCAACTACCTCCTTGACCGACTTGGGCTCTTCGTCAGTGGCAGTTAACACAAATGTGGAACGAAAGTTGGGTAGAATATACCTTCAACCAATTTTATTACTCTTTTTGGCCTCCTTACAACCAAGGTCGGTTGTTCCACCTCTTCGTATGATCCAGTCGACTCATCTAAATCACCGCCTTCATTCCTCAATTCAAACCACACCTTCTCTGGATTATTCTATGTTTGAACCATCACTTCATACTCAGACCTCCTTCTGAAATCTCTAAAGAACACATCTCGGCTATAAATTGTTCTCCTTGATGAAGGATCCTAGAGTTTATATCCTTTCATTCCTTCTTTGTATCCAATGAAAATGCACTTGATTTCCTTTTTGTCCATCTTACTCCTCTTTTCCTTGGGAACATCCACAAATGCATCACAGCCAAATACTATGAGATGTGAAACCAAAGGATTCTTACTGGGCTATACCTCATTTGGATTCATATCGACTAACACAGACGAAGGATACATATTCACCAGATATTTTGTAGTGTCGACTTCCTCTGCGCAGAATTCTTGGGTGAGCACGACACCACTAAGCATGCTCCTTTCCTTGTCCATCAATGTTCTATTCATTCTCTAAAAAAATCCATTTTGTTGTGGGGTATATGGTGTGGTATTTTGGCATCCTATGTCATACTACTTGCAGAACTGATCAAATTCCTTTCCACATAATTCACCACCATCGTCAGTTCTCAACACCTTAATATTCTTATCTATCTGGTTTTCTACGAGAGATTTAAACTCTTTGAATTTCTAAAAAATATTTGATTTATTCCTGAGGAAACATATCCATGTCTTCCTAGAAATATATGGAGACATAATACAGGGATCCACCAAGTGAAGGCACTGAAACAAGGGAAAAAACATCACTATGAACCAATTCTAGAATCCCCTTTTCCCTTGTCACTCTATATGGGAACCTCACCCGACTTTGTTTAACATATACA
>JASDQU010586639.1:48905-59001 GCA_032191745.1 Picea mariana | reverse complement strand
TTCCTGAGGAAACATATCCATGTCTTCCTAGAAATATATGGAGACATAATACAGGGATCCACCAAGTGAAGGCACTGAAACAAGGGAAAAAACATCACTATGAACCAATTCTAGAATCCCCTTTTCCCTTGTCACTCTATATGGGAACCTCACCCGACTTTGTTTAACATATACACAATGTTCACAAAATTTGACTTCTAAATTACATTCAGGAAAATCTTTGACCATACATTTGGTGTGCATATCTTGAAGTCTTTTTTCTCCAATATATATCATCCTCTCGTGCCATAGCATGGTCGGGTCATTTTTACAAGGACTTGTTGACTCAAGTTGAATCGACTTAGCCTAAGTCAAGTCAAGTTGAGTCGAATTCGAGTCAACTTCAGGAACAACAATGTTGTTGCATCCAGTCGAATCGACATTTCCTAATAACTTGTATAGGGTTCCAATTCAAACTCCTTTCATTAACACCATCAAACCTCTGACCATATTGCACGTATCCTTTTGAAATAGAGTGTGCACCCCTGCATCAATCATATTGTTGATAGATACCATGTTTCTTTCCAAAACAGGAATGTGTAGCATACCTAGAAGGGTTCTACTCCTCCCATCCTATAGTTTCAATTGAAATATTCCTTTTTCGGCAATTTTGGTTGTCGATTCATCCCCCAAGAACACATCTTTGCCTTCATATCATTAATATTCGTAGAACCATACTCTATGCGGTGTCACATGATAGGATTCTCCCGATTCGATCAACCAAACATCTTGATCCAAATATGTACTGCTCGACGCCAGGTACACATTGCCTCCCTTATCTGGAGTCATATTTCTCTTAGTTGATTGTTTCTCATCGGATCCTATACTAGATTTTACTTCCTTCGACTTGTAGTCCCTTTTGTTAATGCCTAGATTTACCACATTTCCAACATCTTCTTGTTGTTGAATGAAACGAGGATTTAGATATACCCTTCAACTTAGACTTTCTACCAGATAATTTGCCTTTATCTCTGTCAATCGATTTACCTATTACCACTAATGCATCTTTGGTCGATCCTTCCATGTTATTCCTTCTCATTTCTTAGAGATGAAACCATGTCTTCTAGCACTAATATGGTTGAATTACTCCCTATAGCCCCGATTAAGCTATCCCAGGAGTCTAAAAAAGAACATAATAGGTTAACACATTTCTCATCCTCAGTGATTTTAATATCCATAGTAGATAACTAACTTATTATAGTGTTAAACACATTTAAATGGTTAGTCATTGAACTTCCCTTACTCATCCTCAAAAGATACCGTTTCTTTCTAAGAAACAACTTATTTACTAGGGATTTTGACTGGTACAAGCTCCCCAATTTTTCCCATGATTTCTTGGTCGAATATTCACCTGAGACATTCAATAGTACCGAATTTGCAAGACAAAGTCGAATCATACTCCTTTCCCTTCTCTCAAGTTTCTCCCATTCTTCCCTCAGCATACATGTTGGAATGGTACCTAGACAAACTATTTCCCATTGTTCTCGATCTACAAGGAGATCTTCAATTTTAAGCTTCCAAAGATCAAAATTTTGGCCATTGAATTTTTTGATCTCTATTCTCAAGCTGCTCCCCATTCTTTAAGCACACTCTTTAAGGATTTATGACTTACAAATCTTACTGAACCTAGGGTTTAGCTCAGATACAAGTTTGTTAAACCAAGGTATGATACCATATTTTAGGAAATGAGTGACACTTCCACACTAAACCTAGCAGAAGAGAGGAAGAAATATTTAATCAAGAAATTAAATGATAAATAAAACACACAGTACACATAGATTTTACCTTGGAAACCCAAATGGGAAAACTGTCATTCCTTGAGTGTTTTTCTCTCTTGTTGTCTTATTCATTCAGAATAAATTTTACATTCCTAACCTTGGTCTACACCTAAAACATAATCAACACCATACCTTCTTTCTTTACATTAGAACAACCATGTAGCCAATTTGTCTTACATCTACATGACCAACAACCTCTAAAACAATTTCTCTAAAGATTGGCTTTTACAACATTACAACACCCTAAAGAAAAGGCACCCAAAATGGTTACATATCCTCCCAGATCATTGGATCGAAATCCCACAAATATCGAGATTCTATTACAGTCGACTATAAGTCGGTTTACCAGTCGATTATTAGTCAACCTCCATTTAGTATTCAATCAGTTTCCATGTGCCCTCTTGTCGACCTCTTGTTGGTTGACATCTTCAACTTGATGTCGATTTCTTTGATTTCAACTTTACCCAGTTGAACCACCACGACCTTCAACTTTCACTGTCAATTGATCCACCTCAACTAGACTTTCACTACAAATAATATAACAACTCAATAGTCATGGGTTCTCATGATGGTCTCCTGCAATAACATATATCCCATTTTCCTGCCAAGATATATACTTGGAAAGAAGTGCGAAGGTGGCAGGCATAGAAAATAGCGACTAGGAATACGATCCGCGAGTTTACTTGGTTCTTGGTTGTATGTTTCATATATCAACTTGTATATCGCGGAACTTTGAGTCATTTTTTTAGCCAGCCAACCCACAAGTCCGGCTGTCAATTTGTATAGTGTGGAAATCTGTATGTTGTTTGTAGGACACAGAACTATAGATAAAATTCTTTTCCCTTTAATATAGCTTCTATGATGGAAATATAGTGTGGCTCGTTTTAACACTTTTCCATCCGTAAAAAATGGCAATCTTGAGCCCGCCAGACCTGGAGCCCGTGTGTCAATTTGTATATCGCGGAGCTCTGAATGTTGTTTGGAGGTCACAGAAAAATATAAGTGCAATGTTGAGTTAGCCAGCACACAAGTCCGCCTGTCAATTTGTATATCGGGACCCAGAACAATAGAGGGCCAATTTAGAGAAAGGGGAAGTGCTTGGTTGAAACACGTGAATCCGCCAAGCCGGGCAGCAAGGTATTTTTGGAAGAAAAAAAATGATTAAGTAACCAGGAAGAGAAACTATGGGGGATAAAAGAGTGGGAAAATAGAAAGGCGGAGGGAATTTTTTCGTAGGCGTGAATTGGTTTCAAACAAGCCCCATTGTTGCAAAACCATCATTTTCTACTAATTGTCAACAAATGCTTTGTTGAAGATTAGATTTTATTGCAACCTGTGGGTGTAAGTATGTTCTTGATACATTCTTCCATGACTGTAACATATTAAATTAAGTATTAAACTTCATTTTCTACTAATTGTCAGCAAATGCTTTGTTGAAAGTTGGATTTTATTGGAATGTGTGGGTGTAAGTGTGTTCTTGATACATTCTTCCATGACTGTAACATATTAACTTAAGTATTGAACTTCTTGTATTATGGGTTGTTAGCATTAAAACTTAATAAAAGCATGTCTAGAAACAAGAATGAAGATTTTGCTGCAACATTGTACTTTGGTATTGCTATGTTCTATTTGCATTACAAATAGAATTGAACGTTGGTTTGAAACTGTGTGCAATATATTTTTTGTTTGCATAAAAGCCTGGTGTATTGACACAATACATTGTCATATAATTGTTAGATGTTCCATCTTAGAACAAATAGCCTATGTAAACACAATATTGAAGAACTACCAGAGCAACGAACCATGCCATTGAGAACAGGCATTAAATCCAGAAAAGAAGCAGCAACGAAGACTCCAAGGAATTTTTTTTTAATAGCAAATCCATTTAAAAAAAAAAAGAAAAACAATGAGTATTGTACATCTATCCTTAGAAATTGGACCTAGTTCTTCAGGTCAAAACATTGAATGTATCTTCCACAAAAACAAGCACGAGATCTGCAATATGTAGGATCCTTGCAGTTTTCTCCTCGATGAATCATCCTGTGGTAAAATTGATAGTTTTCAGAAGCTTCCCATGAGGAAGAAGACGAAAAACATTGCAGGGAAAATGGAATAGTCTTTAACTGAAAGTTCAGACACAACTAGAAACTTCCGTTGCATAGTTGAAAAAAATTGAGGGACGGAGGTTGCACGTGAAATTATAGAAGCCCAAATTAGTCCATTTTGGGTGGAAGGAGATGACTAGTAGACATATGCCTTGCACCAGTGAGATTTCTGGTCTCGATTCTCAAAGATGTTAATTGTATATCCAGAGCACAAGACAGTAGTCCGACAAGTCATTAGATTTTTGGCTTGAAATATATCTCTGGGAGCATCAACATATCATTTCTTTATAGTGAAACTCTTTCGCCCAGAAAAAACTATTTTGGACCTCTGGAATTCCTACTTCCCAGCTGCAAAGCAGTTATTGCATTCATTGTCGGTTTCTTTTCCAAAACTCCTTTTGGTGTTGTTAGGACCACCATCACTAAGCCGATAAGTTCTGCCCATTATGGTTGATTTCAATTTGGGCACACGAGTAGGAATAGTCTCTGCATTGCCATCATCCATTACCATATCATCACCCATCAGATCATCTTCTTCCGGCTCAGAATCCATGACATCAACCTCTGTGCCAGCCATCAATGCAACTGGGCAGGTTCTCTGAGCAGGCACAGTTACCTTGGAATTCTTTTGCTTGAAATATATCTCTCGGTGTACCAAGGGACCATCTCCTTTTTTCTTCTAGGCGGAGGGACATGAGTAGTAAGAAGATTCCCTGGAATAGTGGAACCTCTGGCCATTATGCTCGAATGTGTTTATTGTATTTGGATAGAACTGTTGCCACAAGTTAACAAGAATTTCCATTTTCTCCAGCCAATATAACCTTCCGCAAATTATGGTTTAATGAGTATCAATGGAATATCTCCTCGAGACTTTCGTTGATCAATGACAATCTCCAGGGTTCATGCAGAATGAGTTGTTACCATTAAATCTCACTAATTGCATATTTAGAAAAAAGTGTGAAGGTTGCGGTGACGACGAAGAGAGATTAAGAATTAGAGATTTCTTAAAGGTGCCAACCCACCGACGCACGAAAACAGATTGCATCATGTTTGAAATGAATACTTGGAAAGGATAATACTCTCCTCCACAAATCTTGGTTTAATTCATAGTAATGACAAATCTTCTCTGGCCTTCCAGACATTAATGACAATCTTAACGGTTCTTGCAGGTTGAACTACTAGCATTAAATCTTAATTATCACATATCTAGAAATAAGTATGAAGGCAGCGGTGATAGAAAATTGTGATGAAGCATTGTACATTTCGTGCACCCGCCAACCTGTGAAATAGATTCCAAGAAATGCCCAAGTATCAAAAGCGGTCACGTGGGTTACAAAAACAAAAAGGGGCATAAGATATAACCAGGAGACGTGAGGGGCCAATGTTCATATTGCATCTCAGTGACAGATATCGACTGTTAATTTGTATGTCACGGAATTTCGGGTGTTGTTTGTGCGTAGGGGAACAACATAAGCACAATGACAAGAGGGAAATTTGTATATTTCTGAACTTTGGGTTCTGTATATAAAATAATTAGACATTTGGAAAAGGGACCAAGTAAATAGAAAGTGAAATCATACGAGATGAAGGGGAATTTGTTTTCTAATTTGTAAATCGCGGAAGTCCATGTGCTAGTTACAGGCGGCAGAACAATGGAAATGCAATGTTAAACCCACCTATGCAGGAACCTGTGATAAAAACGTTTGTCTAATATGAAATGGGGAAACGGTCGGTTGAGATGGTGATATAAAAGTAACAATGGAAATCTGAAGACGTGAATCCGCCAAATCCTGCACCTAGACATTTTCCGAAAAACGAGCAAGTAAAGAAAGGGAAAGCAGAGGGAAAATAGAAAGCGGATGGAAATTTTCAGAAGCGGGAATTGGTCTTAATAGTAACTATGGAGTGCATTAAACATGTTAATAGGTTATTCAATCAAGGAATAGATACAGTGAGCGATGTTTATAGTTTCCAGGATCTGTTTGTATAAGAGAAGCATCGAAAAGTTACAAGACAATCATTTTTTGGATGTTTAAGTAAGTTTTTGTACTTTTAGCTTCACCACAAGTACAACAACGATGAATTTGAATTTTATTGTCCTCTCATCCATATGATTGTTCCATTAGACTTCGCATAATATATATTGTTTTATTTCAATTTGTTTGTTAATTTGTGGGTCGCGGAAGTCAGGGTGTTGTTTGCAGGAGGCGAAACAATGTAAACACAATATTAAACTCGCATATCTGGTAAATCGCCTATTCGGAAAGTCATGAGCCAACAATTTTGTACAATATGAAACGGGGAAGCCGCCGGTCGGGCTGGTGATATAAAAGTAAGTGAAATCTGAAGACGTGAATCCGCCAACTTCAACACCTAGAGTTTTTCTGAAAAACGAGTAATGCACACTAAATATGTACTATAAAGTATGGACATGAGATTTTATAGAGCATACACGGATCCCTTATTCTATACTTATCCACTTTTTGGATCGCGGGTTATCGGACTGGTGGGCTCAAAACTGGTCCTCTATTGTTCTATGGCCTACAAATAGCACCCAAAATTCCGGGATATACAAATTGACAAGAGGACCCTGCAGGCTAGCTAGGTAAAAATTTCACTCCTATTGTTTCGTGTCATACAAACAACACTCAGAGTTCCGCGATATACAAATTGACAGATGAAATCCAGGGCTAGCGGCCTCAATATTGCGATTGTTTACGGATGGTAATCCCTATCAACTATTTAACATTATCTAAAAACATTATTTTCAATACTGAATTATTAATATTAAATATTGATATTGTACAATTTCATTAGACAAAAAGGTTTGTACAATATGAAACAGGGAAGTGGCTGGTCGGGCTGGTGATATAAAATTAAGTGAAATCTGAAGACGTGATACATAATATGTACTTCTAGAAAGTACATACATGAGATTTTATAGAACATGTATGGATCCCTCATTTCATACTTAACCACTTTTTGGATCGTGGGTTCTCAAGCTGGCGGGCTCAAAAGTGGGCCTCTATTGTTCTGTGTCCTACAAATAGCACCAAAGAGTTTTGAGATATAAAAATTGACAGGCGAACTTGCGGGCTGGCTGGCTCAACATTGCATTTCTATTGTTTTGTGTCCTTTAAACAACACTCGGAATTCTGCAATATACAAATTGACAGATAGACTCCAGGACTGGCGGGCTCAAGATTGCGATTGTTTATGGATGGTGATCCCTATCAACTATATAACACTACCTAAAAACATTATTTTCAATACTAAAGTATTAATATTAAATATTGATATTGTACAAATTAATTACATAAAATTATTAAAGGATGTTAAATATCTTATTTAAAAGAAAAACCCACGTATTCGGAAACTTGTGTTCCAAAATTTTTGTATAATATGAAACAGGGAAGAGGTCAGTCGGGCTAGTGATATAAAAGTGGGTGGAAATCTGAACACGTGTATCCGTCAAGTTCCACACCTAGAAATTTTATGAGAAACGAGTAATACATACTAAATATGTACTTTTATAAACTATCGATATGAGATTTTATAGAGCATGTATTGATCCCTCATTCCATACTTAGCCATGTTTTGGATGCTGGGTTCTTGGGCTAGCGGGCTCAAAATTGAACCTCTATCATTTCGTTCCCTACAAACAACACCCAGAGTTCTGTGATATACAAATTGACAAGCGGACTTGCGGGCTGGCTGACTCAACATTGAACTTCTATTGTTTTGTGTCCTCCAACCAGCAGTCAGACTTCCGTGATAGACAAATTGACAGACGAACTCCAGGACTAGTGGGCTCAAGATTTACATTTTTTACGGATGGTCATCCCTATCAACTATCTAACATTATATAAAAAACATGATTTTCAAATACTAAATTATTAATATTAAATATTGATATTGTACAATTTAATTACATAAATTATCAACATTGAACCCGCCTATCCGGTAACTCGCCTATTCGGAAAAACCACGAGCCAAAATTTTTGTACAATATGAAATGGGGAAGCGGTCAGTCGGATTGGTGATATAAAAGTAAATGAAATATGAAGGCTTCAATCCGCCAACTTCCATACCTAGAAATTTTTCAAAAAATAAGTAATACATACTAAATATGTACTATAAAGTATGGACGTGAGATTTTATAGAGCATGTATGGATCCTGCATTCCATACTTAGCCACTTTTTGGATCTCGGGTTCTCGGGCTGGCGGGCTCAAAATTGGGCCTCGATTATTCTATGCCCTACAAATAGCACCCAGATTTCCGCGATATACAAATTGACAAGCAAACCTGCGGACTGGCTGGCTCAACATTGCACTTATATTGTTCTATGTTCTCCAAACAACACTCGAAGTTCTGCGATATACAAATTGACAGATGAACTCTAGGGCTGGTGGGCTCAAGATCGCCATTTTTTATAGATGGTAATCCCTATCAACTATCTAACATTATCTAAAATTATTATTTTCAATACTGAATTATTAATATTAAATATTGATATTGTACAATTTAATTAGACAAAAGTTTGTACAATTTGAAATGGGGAAGCAGTCAGTTGGGCTGGTGATATAAAAGTAAGTGGAAATTTGAACGCATGCATCTGCCAACTTCCACACCTAGAAATTTTCCAAGAAACGAGCAATACATACTAAATATGTACTTTTATAAAGTATGGACATGAGATTTTATAGAGCATGTGCGGATCCTTCATTCCATTCTTAGCCACTTTTTGGATCGCAGGTTCTCGGGCTGGTGAGCTCAAAATTGAGCCTCTATTGTTTCGTGCCCTACAAATAGCACCTAGAGTTCTGCGATATACAAATTGACAGGCGGACTTGTGGGTTGTCTGGATCAACATTGCACTTCTATTGTCCTGTGTCCTCCAAACAACACTCAGAGTTCCACGACATACAAATTGACATACGGACTCTAGGACTGGCGGGCTCAAGATTGTGATTGTTTACGGATGGTCATCCTATCTAACATTATCTAAAAACATTATTTTCAAATACTAAATTATTAATATTAAATATTTATATTGTACAATTTAATTACATAAAATTATCAAAGGATGTTAAATCTCTTATTTTAAAAAAATGAAGGAAGCAAAACAAAGTTTTTTAAAATTCTATCACCGCAAGCATAACAATGACCAATTTGAATTTTAAGGGCCTCTTGTTGATATGATACAACCATTGGAATTCACACAGTATATATTCGTGATTTCAAATTATTCTAGGAGATTAATTTTACCAAGTTCATCGATCAACAAAAATGTTAAAACAAGCCACATACTACATTTGCGTCACAACACCATAGAAATTATCAGGCGGATTTGCAGGCTAGCTGGCTAAAAAATTTCAATTCTATTTTTTTGTGTCCTCCAAACAACACTCGGAGTTCTGTGATATATAAATTGATAGACGAAGCATACAACCAAGAACCAACTAAACTCGAAACATGCCGCAAGCAAGTTCCCACAAGGTTCCATAGAGTAGTACGCATCGACCTTTACATCAAAAAAATTTATATACAAAGAAAATATGTCGCGACATTCATTTTCTCTTACATCTGGTATATGTTCCTAGTACAAACTAACCGGGGCCATGGGATATATGGGGTTTGCTGCCATGCTTCCCATTTTTGGACCGAACAATCTTATGCGCATGCAATCCCAAGTAGTCGAGTCCGACGAACATTCATCTGGATGTTGAATAAAATATTACAGAGACACATGAGATATTTTCGTTTCGTGCCAAAGTTTGATTTTTTTTTCCCTTCTTCAGTCGATATGCAAAATTGTATTGTCCTCATTTAAGGTAAATTTTTTGTGTATTCGAAAGTCGTGCAACATGTAGACATTGCTTGCCTTTTTCTGTAGATATGTTTCATACGACAATTCTGCCAACTTAGGATGCACATTTTGTAACAGAGGATGCCTAACCATATAATGCACGATTGTGTTTCCCATGGTTCGGATGGCAGCATTGAGGCAATGTCCATATATATATGGACATTTTTCACCGCATCGCAAACAATCAATTGTATCATCACTTATCAAAGTGGACGCAGAAGCAAGAGAGTTTCATTTCACACATATAGGTTCAAAGGGGGTCAAGTACGCATTCACTGCAACTAAAACACCTTCAACCTAGGA
>JASDQU010586639.1:23321-35648 GCA_032191745.1 Picea mariana | reverse complement strand
GTGATGAACTAATTTGGGCATGATATATCAGGTAAATTATTGTCAAGGTGAAGATTGTTGAAACTTCCAACTAATTTCCCATGCAGAAGCATGCACATCATTTTAGATAAAAATAGAATGCACATGCATGCACACTTTAGTGAACAGGTTGTGTAAATGGTGGATCAGGTTGTAATCAATTTGTCTAACTATTTATCATATCCTATATAACTAGCATACCTGTAGAGGTGAGGAGAAGCAATCTAGTGTAGCACAATGTGTGGGAAGAGAGTAAGGGGATGGTTGTAAGTATGTGTTTGGCTTCTGTAATTCTCCCTTGAATAATAATAATATCGATTATCATTTCCCCATGGTTTTTTCCCTTAGAAGGGTTTCCACGTAAATCACTGTGTTCATTGTGAGATTGTTGTTCTCGGTTATTTCTTTTCATTGATCTTTCTGTATTTATGTTTTTGCTTCCTAAAAAGTGTTATGAAAGAAAGTGAGTTGAGTTGGGTGAGATATGGCTTGTGAGGGTGAGATCCTAGAGAATCGAAGTATGGAGATTCAATCTGAATGCTAGAAGACCTTGTTTTGTGTGCCATGTGTTGGGAATGAATTCATTGCAGAGGGGCGCGTTGACTTTTGCTCCAACACGCCCTAAGCAGTCTTGGCATAGCATTGATTGTCTCAGACTTAGAATATTTCCCTTTTTCCAACATCAATGCTCCCACCACCTTTCGAGGGGAGCGTTGACCTTGATATATGTAAAAAACAAATTGTTTTATCATACACATGACGCATGAAGGTTGAGGTATGATAGCGAATGTTTGTTTCATTAAACACAAGCTATATTATATTAAGGATTATATAAAGGATTGCCTTTATAACAAGGGAAATAGCTGTGAAGCAGCTAGTCCCTGCCTTGAAAAATTTGAATTAACTGTCTTGAAGAATTTGAATTAAGATTTGAAAATTTTTAATTATTAGTTTTTCTAAGTGAACATGGAAAATGGTTTCCAAGTTTAAAATATTACAAATACAGTTGACTGTTAACTAAAAATAAATCATTAATTTATTTAATACGGTTAGCAGTCATCCTTGCAGCAATAGATACGATGGGTGTGGAGATCATTGCTAATTAATTTATCTTTGATTGACAATGTCAAACTTATAAAATATGGCCTTTTTCCACACCATTTCGCATGAATGATTTTCTTTGGAAAATTTAAATAAAACCTAGATATTATAAGAATGAAATATACATCGATATTATTAACCTCGGATCACTTTGACATCAAACATACATAAAACAAATATTTCATTTTTCGTTGATGGAGAGGGATGAATATCAATGGTTCAAAGTTATCGTGTCCATTCTTCCAACGGTTCAACTTAGTGTACTATTATTCCATCGCAAAATGGTTACACATGAAAAAAATCCCTTCATTTGCATGGATCCTCAACATTTATTTTAATATAATTCATTCCCTGAATTCAATGCCCCGATTGAATTTTTGGGGAAATATATTATTTTGGAATTTGGATGGACCCACTATGAGTTGTCTTAATATGTCAACTTCCATGCTCCCCTCTAGTTTAGTGAATAATTAGTTGGCCAACTTCCAAGCTCCCCTTTAGTGAATATTTAGTTGGTTTCTGTGACTAATTAGTTGGCCTACTTTAAACTTGTCTTGTGTTTCAGAATCTAATTAAGTGGTCTATATACTGTTTCATGGCTAGAAAGTTCAAAGAATTTCAACATATTCAACGAACTTTTTTTCCTTTTTCAATGAAATTTTGAGAAGGTGGCCACTATATTAAGCGTACGCATCTCGATATTCCAGAAAATGATGTTGAGTGGATTTTGGCATTAGTATAATCAGGAGAAAATTCGAATATCAAGAATGGTATAGAAATTGTATCGATTACTGTAGGGTGTTGGAGTCCCCAGTCACGTCCCATGTATAATTATTGCAATAGTGAGAATATATCATTATTCAAATTTTTAATAGAAAGTTATGGATAGAAGTCTCTACATGTGAGAATTGCAATTAATGGAGACTTTTTACTACCGACTATTTTTTGGCATTAGTTCTGTGAGTTCCCTGTGCCCAAATTCATTGGCATGCAAGATACACATTTTAATTTAAATTTTTAACTTTAGTTGATAGTTGTTGAGTGATTTATTTGGGCATACCTTTACTAATAACTAGAAATCATAGAATTACTAATAACCAGAGAGTGTAGAATTTATAGGGTCAATTTCAATGGATGGAGTGGTCAAAACAAAATAAAGAGGAGTACATTGAAAAGTATAAAAGTTGGCCTATATAGAATTTATATGGTTCAGTCACCCCAGTAAAAAATTTAAATATATATTTGTTGGGAATTTACTATGGTGGAGAAATCTATAAATTCATACGCTTAGCTTTTTCGAAACATGTCATTAATTAAAAAAAGATCATCTATAGTTGGGCCACAAATTCTCTGCCAAAACAATTAAATTGCACACAAATTCAATGAAAGGAATATCCCTCTCGCTGGAAATGATTTTTACTTCTGGAGAAATAAATCCACATAAATACATAATGCAAGAGTTAAACTTGTCCTTGGAAATGTTTTTCATTTCCACAGTAACAAATTCACATAAGTAATATATCACGCAAGAATTAAGCCCATGGATGGAAATTCTTTTCATTTCTTCAACAATAACTTCATACAAATATACTATGCAGGAGTAACCTTCACAAATTTTCTAACTGATGATATAAAAAATTTGTTAGATGAAGATAAAATCCTTTACAAATATCTTAACTGATGATAATGGATACCTTGCAGAAGAGTCGATATTCAGTTAGGGATCCACTTCCATGTGTAAGAGGTTTTTAGTTACTTCTTCTCTGGGCTTTTCCTTTCTATAAATTAGGTACATAATGAGTTGTGAACCTTCCGCTGAAGTCGATTCCATTTGGGATCTGTGTACAACCCAAGTGAGAGGTTATTTGATTTATTCAAGTGGCTATAACATGAGCTTCATTACATCTTTATATATTTTATGAGAATCAGATCAAAACTAAATCAATACATGTCATTGAAAAGAAGTCAGGTGTAACTGAAAAGATGATACATGTCATGGAAAAGGCAACTTGTATCACTAAAAAGGAATTATCGGTGGTATTTCTGCCTGGGACAACTGAACACCATCCAGCTTGTGCGTTGGGTGGTTTCCAGCCTGTGGGTTGTACTGCGTTGTGAGCATCGGGTAGTTTTGAGCCTATGGGTTGAGCTAGGTTTCATTTTCACATTTTTGTATGGGTTCTATTTGTTGGACAAAGAATTCATTTTGGCATTTTAGTCTTCATTTGGGGTTTGGTCTTCATTGTGAGCTCTAGCAAGTGGTTTTATTCTATTCTTGGTGGCAAAGTGTTTTCTGTTTCTATTTCGGGTTCCTAGTTCATTTGTTCTCATTGATTTGGCTGTGTACCGGAGCAGTAAATAGTCACCCTTTCCTTCCCAAGAAAAGAGAACCTACAATAAATCATGTAGTTTTCGAGGGACCTATTTTTTTTTCTCACTAGCTAGACTATATACCAGAGAGTGTCGATACAAATCTAGTGTGCAAGTGCATCTATGTGATACATAGAAGTTATCAGATAGTAATGAAAAAACTTTGGGGTAAAATAATAATCCTTGAAAACATGAGATATTTGTTTAAATGTCACAGGATTATCAATAAATGAATAATATCAATAAGTGAAAAGCATCTATACAAATCTAGTGTGCAAGTGCATCTATGTGATACACATAACTTATCAGACAGTAATGAAAAAACTTTGGGGTAAAAGAATAACCCTTGAAAACATGAGATATTTGTTTAAATGTCACAAGATTATCAATAAATGAATAATATCGATAAGTGAAAAGAGGAAATGGCAGTGTTTTAGGAGGGTCTTTTATATGAGGTCAAGATTTTCATACCACCTTCCTATCTCTTCCATTTTTCAGGAAAAATGTCTCAGAAAGCTCTATTTTTCTTCTCTATATTGGGTTCACCTTCACCAATGTAGAAACTACCTTAAAGTTTGTTTGTTAGGCTCATCCAAGCCTTGGGCTTATTGACCACAAGAAGATATGTTTACCATTCTACTTGCTCACACATATATGTATACATTTTCCCAGTACTTCTAATAATATGATTGTTGAGAGGAAATTATTTCATATATCTGTACATGGTGTTTTAACTTCCAGTGTTCTCGACTCAGGATATATAACTTTAGCAATCAAGGAGAATCACAAGTTCTGCAGGTATGCCACATAGCAATCAAGGAGAATTGGGAGAAGAGCACAAAGAAGGAGCACCACCAGCATCGTATGCACTTAGGTACTATTACATTCACACTAACAAGAATAACAATACATAAATTTAGATATTGAAATATCTCTCATAGAGTTATCTATTCAAAGATATAACTTTAAAAAGAGTGAAACGAGGTAACCTATTATGCTCTCCTTCAATAAGAATATTGACCAAACTCATAGAATACAATTGCACATGTATTCAATCTTAGCCCAGTGCTTGCCAGCGATATGTAGCTAACGACTTGCCTGTCTTCGTTGGTGTTTGTTGTCTTAGGAGGGAAGGAAAGGGAAGGGCCCTAGAAGATTGATTACCTCTTTTCGCGGTTAGAATAGATAGAGACCACCAAGCTAGGTTAGGATAGATAGAGGCCACCAAGTTATGGTCTTGCATGGTGTTGATCCTCTCTTATTAGTGACATGACCATAGCACTGAATTTCATAGATCTTGGGTTGGCTAGGATTTAGGGTTGGTACGGCTAGGATTGTTGCCTGGTAGAGAGAGAGAGAGAGACATTGGGCCTAGATAAACTATTTCTTCTGCTAGAGCAACTGGATCATACCCTGGTTGGTCATACCCAAGCTAAGATGCAAGGTAGGGATGGCATGTACCATGAACCCTGGTGGATGGACTGGTGGATGGACGGTTGGATTACTGACTTGCAATGAATTGGGAGAATGATCTGGCGCTAGAGACTTCGCTGCAACTCTTCCTCTTCCTCACGTTGTCGTACAACATAAAAATTATTAGACTATTTAGGAATCCCCTTCGGTATGTTTCTTGTAAAATTATAGATACACCTTCATCCAACGTTTGAGGTGGTGGTGAGGTGGAAAGAGGTGAGCAACATGTTATAATCGAGGAAAAAAAATAACATACACCATGGTATTAATGTCGCATCACCGAACATTAGACCAATAAGGAATTTTATGTGTGAAATTGGAGAAATAAAAAAAGATTTATTTTCAAAGATAAATAAATTTAATAATGAATTTTCAAAGAACTTTATGAAATTGTATAACAAACATACAAATTACACCAGTTATTGTAGTAGATTGCACCCATTAATAGGAATAAACCATCAAGGTGATTGCTATAGTCCTTGCTTGAGGCAGGGACTAATAAATGGGTAAATGTGAGGATGTTATAATTCGAAGAGGTATGAAGTTAAGATATTTATACGAGAGTTGAATTTTCATTAAAGCACAAGATATTCTTTTAAAAAGAATCACATAAGGGTGGAGGCTATCTTTAAGAGGAAAATGTTTATTCATTTAAGAGGTGAATGTTTTTTAAAAAGGTTTTAAGATATATGTATTTTTTAAATATATTTTGTTTGGGAGTGTTGGAGCTGCCTTTTCCAAGTGGTTGAAATATAATTCTTAAAATCAAAAGTTGGTTTTCAGGCTGTCTTTTAGTTTATGATTTTTACCCACTGAAAGCCTCATTACCCCGACATGCAAAGTGGCGATGGTTGTTATCATCCTAAATCACCATCACTTAACCGTTAAGCAAGTTTGTCACTTTTAGTACCTCGTGCTATCGCACTTTGGGAATTACAAGTCACATGGTTTCCAAACTCCGATATGAGAAGTCATGAAATGGTTTTAAAAGTTTACCCAGGTTAGTGCCAGGAGTAAGTCACTTTAAAACCTAGTTAAGCACTGTCGGGGTTTCACGACTCGGCAATCGCTCTCCCCAAAAACCATACCTTCGTAGCTCCGAGTCGCGAAGTCGTGATATTCATTAATTAAGCATGGATTAATTAAAAAACTTAAGTCAGATCATGATTTTTTAACTAAATCGCATCATCGCGATTTTGGGTTTTGGGGGCTCAAAGGGTAGGAGTGAAATCTCCCGATGCGGCGAACACCGAAAAAGGGGGATTAAAGACTAAAACAAACTTAATTAAAGGAGATAAGCTGGGTTAATTGATGCATCAATGAAAACTTTAACACGCACCATCTACAGAGTAAAGTTAAATGTTTTTTGCGTTGATTCGTGCTACGACTCGTCAAACAATTATGGCATTTATTTGAACTACGGTGAGCTGAAAAATAGTAGGATCTCGCTTTTACTGCTAAATATTTCTTTAAGTGATTTGACCATTCTATTCACAAGGACACCAAGGGTTTAAATGACTAAGATAAGATTTTTTTCCTTCATTTTTTCAGTTCTCATTTCTATTTACGCCCATAGCCATTTTACTAGATTAACTGTTGTTTGTGATTTTCAAATCTATTCGATAGGTGGTCCAGTTGCAGGTTTCATTCTCATGGCTCCACGAAAAATGCCCAACTTAGTTGCCGAGAGTTCAGGTCAGGGTTTAGACGTTGTTTGCAATACCTCACCCTGAATTATTGATTCTATCAAGACATGGTCATACATTTCCAACATCCTACAATCTGAGTCGATAAATTGTTCGAATGACTCTAGTGATAATGAGAAGAACGATTTATCAACCAAATACAAAATCGTCTCTCAAGCAGAGATGCACAAAATAGCGTCGAGGCCCCAGCTTCTTCCCTATTTTGACATGATCAGGTGGGCGCTGGACCATGTGGACATCCCGACCAGGATGATTATCAACGAACAAAAGGTGACGATTGGTACCTTCCGACCATAACATTTGCGGGCAATGTATAAAATGTCACCCATGCCGAACCTTAATCACAACACCGAATTACTAGAAGGCTTCAAGAAGAAGGAGTGCGAGAAGTATGCAAAAAGTTTGTCCAATCTGATTAAGGATTAGGTCTCACGCCCCATGAAATTTAGGGCTAACTCCAATGGGATCTATTCAATCTCTTCTTTGGAGCCACAGTTCAATTAAATAGCCATGATGACCTGCAGGTTGTATGGGAAGGAAGACACTACCCATTTCTTCCTCCCATGGGTGCCAATCATTCATACATTCATTGAGGGTTTCTCTTTCGACTGGGCCAAACTGTTGTCTGACAGGTTGACCAGTCGAATTACTGAATATTGAGCACAGAGGGCGAGTAACAAAGCAACTTCATTCTTTATGTCTGCTTACATCATGGATTCCATCTACTTCATGACACCCTTCCCACTGATGAACTGGAGCTGGGCTCCATCTAGTACAGAGCCTATCCATGTCTACCACTCGAAGCTTTGGGAGGATAAGGCCAAAGAATTCATCTACGAGATCTTCAACTGGGTAATGGTGCCACTGCATGTTGCCATTTTTGGTCAGCCGCCTCCCAAGATATCAGATAGCATCGCGACCAACCTAAGAAGTGTGGAATATTGGTATCTAGAGGTGAAATTTTCATATATCAGGGTTTTAGACACCTTTGTCCCTCCATATGCCCTCCCTCTATTTCTGTCAGATAAGTTATTGTGTCGTGAGATTGCCAGATAGACTGTGCTTGGAGGAATAAGAAAAGAGCTCAAAGGAGTATCAAAAAAGGTATGGCCGCTCTTCCCTATTCTTATTGGTGCGTATTCCTTGTTAGATTTTGGCCATGTCAAAGCTGAGGCTACAAATTTAGAAGAAATGAAGATGGTGGATATTGAGTTCAAGAAGCGCGACCCTAATAAGGTTCTGAGCAATCACCTGGCAAGTTTCGGCTTGAAGAGGTATGAACACGAGGATTCCCCACATGATGAAATATTCTAGGGCGCGAGGTGCTTCACTGAAGTCCTAAGTCAGATTCAAGCCTTGCCACCTAGAGACATGGCCAAATTTTTGAAATTCCAGGAGCACCGACGAAGTTTTCTCCCTTAGATTTTACAGGGTGAAGCCCTAGAGCTTCCAGTTACAAAGCAGATGGGAGCCAAAGGTGCAAAGGAATCGAGTCCTAGTAGGGAGAAGGACCAAGGGAAAACCAGGGGGGCTGGAACCTCAGAGCAAGGAGCTGAAGTCCCCTAGAAGTAGGAAGGAAACCCTAAAAATGGCATGCAAGGCAAGAAGACCCAAGGCCAAGTGGAGATACCTTCGCAGGGATCAGGTGACTCACTTTCTCTCATGTCAAATAGGTCGGTTACAGAGGTCACCTTGAAACAAACATCCAAGGAAATCAACAGTTCGATTGCTATTGTCACACCCTTGCAATTCACAAAGGGGAATCCTTACGCGGGATGGATTTTCAATGAAGAACTGACACCTATTTCTATAGAGGAGCTTCCTCCTAACGAATTTTTCTTTGACAAAAAAAGAAAGGCCATGGTGAGGCAAGGATTATATAAAAAAGAGGGTGTAACGGATAAAAAATTTAAAATCATGACAGATGGGAAGGCCGCAAAAGAGGGAAAATTTGCAGAGGAGATAGCTGGGACACTAGGGGCTTATGCTACAGCCAATCAGTACTCAGTTGGGACTTTGATGGCCTAGTTGAAATGAAAGAACCTCTTGATCAGTAAATTGGAGGCTAGGATGGCTACTGCTGAAGCGAATGTCAGGGATGAGGTGAGCAGGAGCCTTGAAGAAGCCCGAACAATCGACCTGCATGAAATCGAGAATCTCAAGTCCAACCTTAAGTAGGTGCGCCAGTCGGCGCATACTATCCAAACATAGGTAAGCTAGTAGGGGCAACAGATTATAGAGTTGCAGTTGAAATTGGAGGTGGACGAGAACCAGGTTGTAGACATAAAGGTGTTCAGATCACACGCCGCCGAAATCTAACATAAGGTACTTACAGATCAACAAAACCTTCTGGTAAAGGTAGGAACCATTCAAAACCTTTTCCAGATGATAGATCAAATATTAGAAAATATTTATTTGAGAGAAAGAGAAGTCGAGGCAGCACGGGTCGCTTTCCAAGACGTTGTTATAGCTACAGAAAATATAGAGATGGTTAGAAGCTCAAAATTATCCATCGCAGAACAAACCAGAGGTAATATCCTGTTGAAGGTTTGGGAGCAGAACATATCAGAAAGAAAGGGGAGAGCTAACGAAGTAAATAATTTTTGTGAGGAAATGTTCTCTTTGATAAGTAAAAGTTTGCTAGACCTTGATAAGGAAAGCAATGTTGGGACACTGGGCAAAATAAATATAGATAAACATCTATTGGACATCAAATAAAACATGGAGAAGCAACAAGTGGAGATATCCCAGATTAGCTGGGTCGATATGGCCCAAGTGGACAGGTGGCTAGTACAACCAAGTTTGCCACAACTGGCAAAGAGTTGTTACACTTTTGAAGAAAGCGACCAAGAAGAGCCTTCCAGGTTGATAGCCCAGTTGGTGGAGAGGTGCGTCACTTGCACCGAGCAGGCGAAGGGGCAGGTTTCTGGTGCCAAAAAATGACAGATGTCTTCTTGTTCTATTTTTATAACCCAAAGAGTAAAGAAAGGAAGGTGCTCTGCCCGCATGAAGGAGGACAAAGACAAATAAGTGAAACGCTTAAATTTCCCATTTTGTAACTGAAAACTTCTGGAACAATTTAAATTCAAATGTTTAGAAGTTTGTATAAATATGCATTTTGAAGTGAGAACAGTGGCAAGATCTTTCTTGGCCAATTGTAATAGATACTTTTTTCCTTTTGAAAATTAATACAAAGCAATCCGAAGGTTCCTGATTCCGTGAAGACTGAGTTATGATTTTTGTTTTCTCTGTTATCTTATATTAAATTTCATTTCGCATCTATATCTCCGATGAATGCTTAGCTGCAATTTAGTACAACTTCTACTGTGGCGACCAACTGTTTAGTCATCTAATCATTTGTAGTTTTTCCTCTGTATCGGCTATCAGCAGGTACAAGACCTGTGAACTTTTTAGATCTCTATATTTTATGCTTTGTCATATTTCTTCTTGCCTTTTTCTTCTTTTGTTTACGGGGCAAGATTCTCATTTGATAGGAGCCTCGTATTGTCGACTGCTTAATGTTTTCTCACATTTCACACATGATTCTTTAAAATGTTAACTCAGTTATGGGAGAAGTCCTTTGGTTTGTGTTCTACCTTTAACATAGGATTCAAAAATTCTCTTTCACATGGTCAAAAAATTTGAAGTAGCATTTTAAACCTTGAAATTTATTTTCAATTTATGTTCCTCCATGACTGTGCCCATTGCAAGACAACCCAACATTGAACCCGGCCTATCGGATCAAAACATCATCGCTTTAAACCTTTTTGACAACATACTTAAAATTGCCATCACCTGGGTCTAACTCGAATGTTCATGGGCCGCAATTGAACGGGATATAAGCATATAGGAACATTTGAAAGCGAGACAGAGACAACTTAGAAATCAGCCTTCACTTCCTTTCCCAAAGGTTGATCTTTCCCCTTTTTATCTTTTACTCACTTTCAGATTCCTAGACCCTGTACTTTCTAGCCTTAAGTACAGACTCTGGAACAACAGGGAGCTTAAACCTTTTTTTTTTTAATTCAACCTTGAACTTTAAGATTGGTTCCTCCATAAATTAGAAAGAGCTTGTTTTAGTCTAAGCTAGGGTTTGGGCATTTTGTGCTAATGGAAAAAGCGTAGAGTTCAAAGTTTGAGGTGGATAAATTCAGTGGAAAGAATAACTTTGAGCTATGGAATCTCAAGATGAGGTATCTGCCGGTGCAACANAACCGACAAGCATTGCATATGACGACTAGGAGGATCTGGATGCAAGATCTCTTAGTACCATCTGTATGTTTTTGGAATATGAAGTGTTGTTTAACATCACTGGAGAGGGGACAAAAACATCTTTGTGGAGTAGAGTGGAAAGTCTTTATATGACAAAGTCCTTGATGAACGTAATATTGTTGAAGAGGCAATTGTACAGCTTACGGATGAACGAAGGTTAAAAAATTGTTGATCATTTAAATGTTTTCAATACTCGGATTTGTCAATTATCTAGCATGGAAGTAAAATACGAAGATGAGGATAAGGAAGTTACACTATTGTGTCCATTGCCCGAGTCTTGGGATCATATGGTCACATCTGTGTGGTTTATCACACCATATACCATTGATTATGATATTGTTGTGGGAGCTCTGTTGTTTGAGGAAATGAGGAGAAGATCTAGTAAATAAACCTCAACAAGAGAAACAATGGTGGTCAGAGGTTGATCTATAGAAAGAGGGAAAGATCAGAGAGATAAATCAAGATAAAAGTCAAAAGGAAAGAAGGTTAAGAAAAAATGTTGGTTTTGTGGAAAATTAGGGAATCTCAAGAAGGATTGTTGGAAAAGACAAAAAACATCTAAAGAGGACTCCACAAAGGAAGAAAAGGAAGCAAACTCAGTTGAAAGAAGTCCAGGTTCAGGTTCGAGTTCAGGTATGGTTGATGAGGTATTGTCTACTTGTGATGTTTCACATCAACATAACCATTGGTTGTTAGATTCTGGTGTGTTCAGTCACATGTGTCTTCATAGAAATTGGTTCTCAACTTACCAATCTATTGATGATGGCGTTGTTTTTATGGGAAATGATTTTTATTGTAATATTGTTGGGGTTGGTAGTGTCTGGATTAAAATGCATGATGGTACTGTAAGAAAATTAACATATGTGATTCATGTACCGGAACTTAGAAAGATATTGATATATTTGGGAGTTCTAGATTCTACTGGTTATAAGTGTACAACTCAAGGTGGAGTATTATGTTGGAGTTACTTCACACACACCTAGGATTTATTTTTCCTAAGGTTTTTCCTTGTTTATTAGTCATAATTATTCATTATCCAATATCCTATATTTTAGGAGAGAATATTCCACCTGGAGAATATTCTCTTTCAGTTGACACTTCAGTTTGACTAGTTGAGTTGAGTCTAGATGCTGCATTGGTTTTGTCACCATGCAACATTGGGATCATCACCATGACAATGCGCACTTGCCTTGGGATAATCACCAAACTTCCACATTACCCTTGATTCCTTGATCTACTCCTGACTACACTCTGTTCATTCACTTAACTGAATACTAGTTGACTAGTTAACTCAAACTAGGTGGTAGTTCACTCTCGTAACTGCCTGAGAGACTAGACTAGGTGGCAGTTCACTCCTGTAACTGTTGGTGTATGTCCAGATCACTCT
>JASDQU010586638.1:0-49618 GCA_032191745.1 Picea mariana | reverse complement strand
ATAATAGAATGACTCGTTTTAATTTTTCTTCAGTCTGTTTAATCGGTCATCGGTCCCACTGGACCACCGGAATTTTTCTTCAGTCTGTTTAATTGGTCTTCAGTCTGTTTAATCGGTCATCGGTCCCACTGGACCAGTTTGTTTGTTTACTCCCGTCTAGTTAATCGACCACTAGGGAATCGGGGTTACTAAATAAATTTCTGCAGACGATCATGGGTCCAGTCTAGTTCCTTTGATCTTAGTTATTGATTCCTTTGATAAACGATCAGATTTGGATGAATCAACACACAATGCCACAATCCAATTCCACAATGCCACAATCAACGGTCATGGGGCCACCAGGAATCTCCTTCACGTTTCCTTTCAAGGGTAATGGGGACGATCCAATTCCTTTATTTTCAGCCATTGATCCTTCATCGATCAATGATCACAAGCTCCTTCTTCTCCAAACCCTTACACTTCAAAAAATCTCTTCCCTGCAAGCTTGTTGCACCATAATGATCTGGCTGCACTTGCAAGCAGTTTGATATCATCCTCCATCAAACTCGTGGATCCTCTTTTGAATCGTACTTTGATCTATTGGCTTCTCTTGGAACGATCTGCTCTTCACTCTATGAAGATGCTTAGACCTTGTGCTCTAATACCATGTCAAACTCAGAGGAAGAGAGGCAAACTCAAAGAAAAATAATGATGCGGTAAATCTATGGGGCACAAGATTCCCTTGTAAATATTAATTTGTGTTAAATATATTAGAAAAGAATTCCAAACATGTAAATAGATATCAACGGATCTCTACTTAACTCTGCAGAAAACAACAACTTAAATAAAAGACTAAATATATTCTAACTCCACTCAATCGAGTGTGTTGGCAGACAAGGCAAGGGAGCAAGGAGATTAAATTCTAACGAGAAATATATTTATAAATAACAAACAATAGAATAGACATATAATATATTTATAATGTTACATAATTAATTATTTTACATTATAAATACTTTGGATTTATATATTTGTTTATTAATATATATATGATGATGATGATGATGATGATTAATGTTCATTGAGACTGAATTGGTCTATCAAACCTTAAGATGACAAGGGATTACTTGTAGTGCTTTAGAATTTTGTTTCTGTACTGAAAAAGTATTAAGAGAAACTTTCCAAGGTCACCACAGTTTTGTTGAGTTAAAAGCTAGGATGGTTGTTACTGTGACAAATATTTTGAAATTGAGATATAATCTCTGGTGTAGGATTGATATTCTAAGAGAAAGTGATTTCCATCTTCAACCTTCTTAGTGTCACAAAGGTGACACACTTTTTAATCTCATGGTGTTTTAGGAATTGACCAACTCTCAATTTCACTATGGAGCTTGTGAGAATTTGTTCTTATCTTAGCAATGCTTATTGTTTTCTTTTCACTTGTCAAAACAGAAAGATAATTTTGATCTTCTGTATTAGAGTTGATTACATCCTTATAATACTTTAATTTTAGTTTTTCCTCTAACTCTTTGTCACACCACATTTTCTCCTTAAATTTTTATTTAATGGTATTTTTAATAGTATCCTTATTTTGCAAAATGATCTCTTCCATGATTCCCCAATGGTTTATCCAAGAATGAGCATATTTATGCCATCCTCGCTTGAGTAGAAGGTGGATGATCTCTTCCATGATTCCACAATGGTTTATCCAAGAATGAACATCTTTATGCCATCTTTGCTTGAGTAGAAGATGGTTAGGACTTGATTTTGAAGCAACTTCTTTCGCAAGCTTCTTGCCTTCCATGTTGTTTAACTTATTCTCATACATTAGGTATGTAGTCATAGTCATGCTCTGAGTGGTGGAAATGATTAGGAGGCTCGGATAGGGTGTATTTACTTTAATTTTGAGATTATAAGTTATAAAATTCTTATGGATTTCATGTATCTTTGTCAAGGAAAGATACTATATCTTTATACTTGTCATCCATATAGAATAACAGGTGTAACAAGATTATGAAAGAGGGGTTTCTTCTTATCCCATATCCAAAGATCGATATAGTAAGATTTTCATCCCCAATACTCATTTTCTCAATGAAATAATTCCAGTTGAACATGTAGTGAATAATCATTTTCTGAATATGAATTCTAATTAAGCTTGAAATTTATACATTTTATATTTATATTTTTGTTTATAAATAGAAGTTTCCTTCAAGCATATTAATGTTTTTATATTTTTTATTTATTTATAAATATATGTTTCGTGCGCATGTGGATGTCTATACATACTTTAGATTTATACTTTTTATATATTAATGTTTTTTTATATTTTTATAAGTATAAAAAAACATTAAATATTAATATTAATGTTTAAAATTATATTTTTTTATACATTAATATTTTTTAATATTTTTTATATTTATATTTTTGTTTATAAATATAAGTTTCCTTCAAGAATATTAATGTTTTTATATTTTTTATTTATTTATAAATATATGTTTCGTGCGCATGTGGATGTCTATACATACTTTGGATTTATACTTTTTATATATTAATGTTTTTTTATATTTTTTATTTATTTATAAATATAAGTTTCCTTCCAAAATATTAATAATATTTTTTATTTTTTATAAATATATGTCTCGTCTTTACATATAGATGTCTATAAGATGTCTATACTTGGATTTATATTTTTTATATTTATATTTATATTTGTAAATATAGGTTTCCTCCGCATGTCTGCATGTCGAATAGTCCACTATCAACAACCTCCGCATGTCGAATAGTCCACAATCAACAACCGTCGGTCTGCGTATACTAATATCAACCACGACTTAACTCTTACATCTAGTGACTGAATGATTAACAATAATTACGGACCATGTAAGACCAGAACGAAAAATCAGAAAACCTAGATCGTATGAACCTGCTATATATACGAGATCAAGTTGGACGGAAGAATTGACATTCAGATCGAGTAAACGAAGGGACTTCCTGAAGGGCTAAGAGCAGAGAGGTTTGAAGTTAAAATAGGATGACCCCATCCATGACAAACAGCTTGTATCTGCGAGATACAATGATGGCTGGAGTCGGTCCAGAGGAAATCTCAGGCCCCGGTTCTGGCCATGCTCTTCAATCCGAACACCTGAACATTACCTCTCAAGTAAACAGCAGTAACAGCGGATCGAAGAGGCGAAGGTGGCGCGATGACATTGACAGCAATGCCGGCAAGGTCAATGAAGAAGGTGGGGCAGTGGTGACGCCAAGGCCCCGCGGCAGGCCTAAGGGCTCCAGGAATAAGCCCAAGGCTCCTCTATCTGGAATCCGTGAGATCCCAAACACGCCGAAATGTCATGCATTCCAGATCCCAAGTGGGGTCGACGTCGGGACGACTTTGGAGACGTTCGCACGCAGACACCGGCTGGGGGTGTTCATTCTCAGCGGGACCGGGATGGTCAGCTACGTTACCCTGCGGCGTCCGGCCGCTCCAGAGGGAATGGTGAGTTATGCAGGACCGTTGCAAATTATATCGCTCTCGGGAGCTTTCCTCCACAACACGGAGAACCAAGAGGCTACAGGAATGACGGTCTGTCTAGCAGACGTGCGAGGTGTAATAGTGGCAGGAAGCGTGGTGGGGAGCCTGGAAGCGTTCGGCCACGTGTTCGTCATGGCCGGTACAGTGGACGACATCCACTGCGAGCAGCCCAACGTCCAGCCTATGCAGGCTCAGCCCCGTGGACTGTTCCAGTCATCGGATCAGACAGAAGCACAGAAACAGATAAGCATGCTCACTTTCGGCAAACAGCCTGGTTACCCTTCCGCGAGAGGTTTCTAAGTCATGTCGTTTTATTGTATCTCAGAGATGAGACTTCAGTGTTTTGAGGGTCAGTATCAATTATTTTAAATTATGTGTACCGAGCAAATTGATTAATAGTTAATGAGATCAACCGCCACAAATTAGTCTTAAGCACTTTTCAAATATATTGTATAAAATATCAGAGTGATGACGGGTTTTGTTTTGTAGTTGGAAATTCGCAAATGTGTAAGATCCGTATGAAATATCAAAGTGAAGGGTTTTGTAGTCTTTTAAACCTTTTTCAGGATGATTTGTCACATATTTCTATTTTTAGCAAGTTTAACATTAGGGCTTGCATGTGAATTCTGATTGCATATTTGGAAGCCTCTTGGAAAACTGAATCAAATGAGTATGATACTATTGACATGCAAACAAATTCTATTTTTAGCAATGTCTAATTTTAGACTGTTGACATGTGGTGCTCTCCTCCTGAGCAATTTTTACAGCTTCCTAAAATTTAGAAGTCAAACCCTTTTCTTAGAGGTTGGTATAAATAGCAGGGGTGATGGTCTCCAGATGTGACAAGTGGCAAGGTTAGTTTCTAACATGTAGTAGATTTTAAGTATGATGTGGAATCTACATCACGTCAAGAAGAGAGGCCACATAGAATGAGGTGACACTTCCTTGGAGAAAATTTACCCAGTGAACGCTAACTTTTCCTCATTTTCCATATTTTCACTTTCCATGCACTACTTTTTCAAAATTCACCCTAATTTTCTTTTAAACACTAATTCCCTAAAAATTATGGAAATCCCTAAAAAAAAATAGGAAAATCCCAAAAAATAGGGTGAATTCCTATGCATAATATGCTTGTGTTGACATGTTTTAGTTAACTAAACACTCAACTCACTTCACTTATTCTTTCCCTCATTTCACTCACCATTATCTCAATTAATGTGCATTAACTCCCTCTTATCCTCACACATGCACCGCTCTTTCACTTATGACGCATGGATTTTCGAGGATCATAACTTTTGAACAGTTCATTTATGTGTCAATCTAATCCTTCAAATAAGACATCGCTTCAACACTTTTCTAGGGCCAAATTCCTTCATATAAGGCCTCAAATTGGGGTTTTAGTGTTTTTTCAGGAATTTTTAAATTAGTAACTATCAATTATCTCTTATTTTATGCACGTAATCACAAAAGTGAGTTGAAAATTAGTGGCACTCTGGTTAGCTTTTAGTTATTGATCAATTTTATAGTCATGACAAAATTTTCTAAAATTGGTTGTTTTTTCTGAAATATATATATATATATATATATATATATTTAAATTAACGGTTTTCTAAAATATCAGATAGTAGTTATAAGGGGTTGAACTTACATTGTAATAGTTAGGATGGAGAAGGAATAAATAGAGTTATTTTCCATTCTCATTTGTTTGCATGACTTTTAGATCTCGTGAATCACTCAAAGTGTACTGGCTACAACATCTAGTATCAAAGAAGGAAGATGGAAGAGGAAGAGCAAGTCTTGATCATATGTGTAGAGATATGCAAAACCTCCAAAGGAAAGTAGAATATCTTACAAAAGTGTTGGCTAGTCAAAGAATAATACAATGAGAAGTGTCTGATGAAGAGATAGACCAAGGAGATTTAGATCAACATATAGAACATGAAGAAGAACAATTAGAGTGCATGAATTTTGAACAAAAGATGTTGATGGCTCTAGAAGGGAGAAATGATGAAATCAAAATGAAAGTTTCAGAATATGCAGGGAGTCTTAAATAAGAGGAGTTAATAGATTGGTTGAACGCCATGAAAATGCTTTTTGAATGGAAGCCTATGACAGAGGAAAAGAAGGTGAAAATTGCATGCACCAAGTTGAAGGGTCATACCAAAATCTGGTGGGATCATGTGCAGACAGACATGAAAAAAAAAAGAGAAGAAAAAATTAGGACTTGGGATAAGATGGAAAAAAATTGTGAGAAAAATGTTTTTCTTTGGACTATGCCAAGACCCTTTTTCATATATTTCAGAACTTGAAGAAAAACATGTCCACCATGGAGGAACTCACAAATGAGTTTTATCAGTTGTCCATTTGTGTGGATTACCAGGAAAATGATGAGAAATTGGTTGCAAGGTATGTGAATTGTTTAAAATTTTATATTCAAGATGAATTGAACATGCATCGGGTTAAGAATGTGGAAGAGGAATACCAATTATCCTTAAAGGTCGAGGAAAAAAAAACCCGACAATCTTCTCAAAGGAATATAGGAGCAAGGAGGGGTACATCATCTTCTACATGGGGTGGTTTTAAATATGGCAGAGGAAAATCATCTCAAGGAGCTGAGAAAATAGAAGATACTCGACAAGGTTACCTGAATCAACTACGAGGAAGAGGATTTCAAAGGGGTATAGGTTATGATGGTGGTAGACGAAGACCTTATGTGTGTTTTAGGTGTGGTTTAGAGGGTCATCGAACATTTGAATGCTCAAATTATAACATACAAGAGTCGAAGCAAAGACTACAACCTAGTGTAAATTTGGTCCAATCTAAGAATGAAGAACAAGGAGTTGAATATGAAGTCTAGCTTGATATGGGGGATATTCTCACTGTATGAAGGTCAATCGTGATTCCTGAAAAAGAGCAAACGAAGAGTAGTGGAAATGAATATTCTTGGCTTCAGAAAAATATTTTTCAAACCATATGCACTTCTGAGGGAAAGGTATGTCAAGTTATTGTTGATAGTGGTGCAGCTATTAGAATATGATTTCCAAAGAGATGGTATATAAGTTCAAATTACGTCGTGAAACACGTCCTCATCCTTACTGAATTGCATGGTTCAAAAAAGGGAATGAAGTCACCATTAATAAAAGATGTTTGATCAAGTTTTCCATCGGTAAGACTTATAAATATGAAGTGTGGTGTGATTTCATTCTGATGGATGCATGTCATATGTTATTGAGGAGGCCTAAAAAATATGACAAAAAAGTCATGCATGATGGAGAAAATAATACCTACACCTTTTGGAACGATGGATTGAAATTCATCTTATTGCCCCTTAAAAATGAAGGAAATGCTGAGAATATGTTGTCAAAAAGAGATATTTTTAAGGAAATGAAGGTAATAGGATTTCTCTATTCATTAATAGTGAAAAAAGGAATCGGGGAAGACATACCAATCATTGTTGAAGTGGCCAAGGTACTAGAGGAATATGTTTATGTTATCCCTAATGAACTACCTGATGGGATATTCAACATCACATTGATCTAATCTCAAGATTACTTGTACCTAATCAGGCAACCTATAGCATGAATCCTACATAGCATGCAGAGATCAATCAACAAGTAACATAACTTATAAAGAAAGGCGTGTTAAGAGAAAGTAGGAGTCCCTATGTTTTACTGACACAGTTAACTCCAAAAACATATAATACAAGGAGGATGTCCACAAATAGTAGAAAAATCAATAAAATTACTATTGAATATTGGTTTCCTATCCTGTGCTTGGATTACATGATGGATGTTCTAGATGAAGTGATGCAAACCCCCACCTCAGCAGGATCTGCTTGACCTCCCTGTCTTTGTATCTTCTTATTCCCCTGAGATGAAATGGCTCCTTAGTTCCCTTTGGAACCTTCAATGCATATAAAACCACAGGTCCTTCTAGAAGTTATGCCCACATGAACAAGCACTAGGCACAAACCTTTACTCCGTGTGACCACTAACTAAGCCCAAATGGTTCTTCTCGTTCGCGACTTCGTGTTTCACAATTTCAGGACTCCTGCTACGAGCCACCCCGACTCCTCTGATTCTCGAAACCTAGAAATGAGATAATGGTTCATAGATCCTACCTTATGCTCCCATCATATGACCTCCAGCCAAATCCTGGGGCCTCACCTCCAAGTCCATCACGATTCCACGACTTGTGAGTTCACGATGTGACTCTTCGCCCTTTTTCCCGAAGTCCAAACTCATGACTTTTTCACCACGGATCAACAACCTTAAACCTCCCATGATCTGATGGTTCAGATTCTTGTTTCGCGAAGTTGGGAATTCGCAACTCGCGACTTCCAGGTAATTGTTTCATCCATTCTCCTGACTCCTAAAATTCCTAAATTTTAGAGCATCGAATCAATGGCTCACTCCCTTGGGGATATAATGACTGTTATCCCTCCTGAGCTTGCAAGTGTTGAAAGAAACTCGGCCTTAACCTGTCTGTTGAGCTACTGAATCCACCAGTCTATGGAAAATCAGTGTTTCTCCCTCAGAGAATTTCAATCGTCCATTCAGGTTCTCAAATACTACTGGCCAAATAACTTGGCGTCTTTCCTCTTGAGCTTGGTTTCTGCGAGGTGACTTTGACCCTCGTCTATCCTATGGAATTTCCAATTCTCTATCCTTGCTGATGTTGATTCTTTCTGCAACCTCAAAGGTTCTAAGGGACTCTTTCATGCACTCCTTGCGATCTTCACGATAATCTCTGATTATCTGATAACTCCCAACTCTGTGCACTCCTTGCGGAAGAAGTTCTTCAACCAATCACTTGGTTGGAAAAGTCTAAGACTTCGACCTGGCCTATGCACACCTTACACAGCTATGTGCTATACTTTCACTTATGTGGGTATAATAACAACTCTATCTCTCCTGAGATTTTTTGAGGTAAACTCATAACTCGTTTATGCACTCCTTGTGGACCTTCACTACACTCCTTGCAGAAATTCTCAGGAAGAGAAGAAATTGAAACTTATACTCTCCCTCCCACAAACTTCATACATTCAACATGAAATCGTACACACAAAGCATTGAAATAAATACATAACAGAGCATAGAAGCAAATTGTAAACATATCATTCAATAGATGCAAAGAGTGACCATAACAACACCATGGGATTGAGTCAAAGCATTCTTATATTAACTCAAGTGCTTTTGTACATGAGTTCCATAGCAACAACTATATTCTTATACAACTTCTACAATATATATTCTCCTATACTCTCCTATGCTCTACAACTCTACTCTTACTCTTACAATATGAGAATATTATGATCCACTACATCTATGAGGGACCTTTCTTAAATCTTCCCTCCTACAACTCTAAGCTATATTATCGAAATAAATACTACAACTACTTTACATTTATTACATTAAATGCCTCCAACCGACAAATGAGAGCAACGCTCAAGATCTACATTACAATTCCCAAAACATTTAAGAACAATTATGTCCTCCCATCTATTACATTAATATTTTATCTTTAAATTTAAAAATGTCTTCAAAATGCATGTTGGTGCATATCGGACTATCCTCCACTTTGTGCTTGCTTATGATGCTCCTGTATCATACTCCACTGGCTGAAAAATTCATGGGCTCCTATCCATGAGATCCTTCATCGTTTGTCCATGTTTCTGGATATTTTCTTTTCTTTCCCAACTGGCATTCTCAATCGGGTGTCCCTTCCATTTTACCAAGTATTCTAAATACATTTTCCTCCGGTTCTTCTTACCAACTCTCTAATCAATGATATTTTCCATCTGTAGCTTTTCAGCTATAGGCATCTGCTTGACCCACTGAACTTCTTGTTGATTATCTTCCCCATTTGTTTCATCTACTTTATAAGGGTATAGATCTGCTACGCTGAATATGGGTGATATGCCTACATCATCTAGGAATTCTATTTCATAAGCATTTGCCTCAAATTTCTACAAGATTTTACACAGCTCTATATTTTTCATCTTCATCTTGTTATATGTTCCCCTTCAGAACCTTTCTTTCCTTAGATGTGATAAGACCAAATCTCCCACTTCTAATTGAATCTCTCTCCTGTGTTGATCTTCTTTGTGCTTGTATTCCTGGTTGGAACTCTGCAACTTCTCTTTAATCTTACTGTGGAGCTCCTGCATCTCTGCTGCAAAATCTTCCACTCCAGCACTCCTAAACTCATTTTGTTCCAAGTCTCTCAACTCAGATACTCCTCTTGGTTGCATTCCGTAAATTATCTGAAATGGGCTCTATCTTGTACTCCGATTAGGTGAGTCATTATATCCAAATTCTGCTTGCGACAAAATATGATCCCACTGACTATGATGTTCATCTACCAAAATCCTCAATAAGTCTCCCAAACTTCGATTTACTACCTCAGTCTATCCATTCGTCTAAGGGTGATATGTTTAGTTAAAAGATATATGTGTCCCCAGCTTCTTCCATAGTGTTCTCTAGAAATGACCAACAAGCTTGGTATCTCGATCCGAAACAATACTCTTGGGTAAACCATGAATTCGAACAACTTCTTTGGAAAAGAGGCTCACAATGTTTGTTGCATCACTGGTTTTCTGACATGGAATGAAATGTGTCATTTTTTTGAATCTGTCGACTACCACGAGTATGGAATCAAAACCTCTATGTGTTCTTGGTATTCCTAACACAAAATTCATTCTTATCACATCCCACGACCTCTCTGGTATTGGCAATGGTTGATATAACCCTGTATTTTGTCTTTTTCCCTTTGTGTGCTCGAAAATTCTACATATGTTGACAAATTTCTTGACATTCATCCTCATCCCTGGCCAATAATACAAATCATTCAGTTGCACAAATGTTTTTTCATGGCCGAAATGTCCAGCCAATCCTCCACTATGTTTTTCCTTCAAAAGGTTTTCTCTGATAGAACTCTTCGGGATACACAACTAATTTCATTTGAATAACAATCCATCTTGAATTAAATATTCAATCCACTGGCTCCTATCTCTCAGAACAAGATTATCACATTCTTCATAAGAATCCTTGAAATCTGAATCATCTCTGTACATTTCCTTAATTCTATCAAAACCTAAGGTCTTCACATGAAACTCTTGCAGAATCAAACATTTCCTATTGAATGCATCAACAACCTTGTTAGCATTTCCATAAATGTGCTTTATAACAAAAGTATATTTCTACATAAATTCAACCCATTTTGCATGTTTCTATTTTAGTTTTCCCTGTCTGGTTACAAATTGTAAGGCCTGGTTGTCGCTATACAAAATGAACTCTTTTGGAACGAGGTAGTGCCTCCATTTCTTCAGCATCTGTATAACTGCATAAAACTATTTATCATATGTGGAATAATTTCTTTTGGCATCATTCAACTTCTCACTAAAGTATGCAACTGGCATATTGTCTTGACTTAAGACTGCTCCAATCACAAATTCGTTGGCGTCACATCTCACTTGAAATGTTTTACTGAAGTCTGGCATAACCAGAACTGGATGTCTAGTTATGTTTCCTTTAACAGCTTGAAACTTTTCTCTTCTTCCTCTGTCTAATGAAAATATTTATGTCTTTTCTTGACTATGTCCATCATTGGTGCATAAATTCCACTAAAATTCCTGATGAACTTCCTGTAAAAACTAGCTAATCCATGGAAGCTTATGATTGCAAAGATATTTCTTGGCGACGACCATTCTTTGATTTCTTTTACCTTTTCAGGATCCATCTTCAACTCATTCGAAGAGATCACAAAACCAAAATAAATGAGTTATGTCTTCATGAAAGATGACTTCTTCATATTTATCAACAATTTCTCTTGTTGCAACCTCTTCATCACTAGAGTTAAAAGTCTCAAGTGTTCTTCCTTAGTCTTACTGAAGATCAGTATATTATCAAGATATACAATTACAAACTTCCCAATGAAATCGTTCAATACTTCGTTAATTAATCTCATAAATTACTTGGAGCATTCATCAAGCCAAATGGCATGACAAGACATTCATACATTCCTTCATTCATCTTGAATGTTGTCTTCCATTCATCACCTTCCCTCATTATAATCTAATGATATACTCTTTTCAAATCAATTTTTGAAAAAAAAATTGCTCCACTTAAGAAATCCATCAAGTCATCCATTATGGGTAAGGGAAATCTATACCTGATGGTGATTTTGTTTATAGCCCTCAAGTATCTACACATCCTCCATCCACCATCCTTCTTTGGACTTAACACTGTTGGCACAATGCATGGACTCAAAATTTCTCTAATCAATCCTTTGTCCATCAAATCTTGGACTTGTTTCTTAACTTATTCATTCTCCTCCGGCGTCAGTCTGCATGCTGCTTTGTTTGGTAAACTCACCCCTGGTATAAGTTCTATGTGATGGATTATACTTATGATGGGAGAAAATGAAAAAGGTAAATTGTCCACCACTATATCAGCGAAATTCTCTAGAAGTTTTTGAATATCCTTAGGTAGATTATCTATTGAGGTACTCGTCAAGATGACTCTAGGTTTTCTCACCACAAAAAACTGCATTTCTTCATCTTTCTTGACTTCATTCCGAATTTCCTTCCCACTCATGAGAAGTATAGTATTTATTGTTTCTTCTTTCACATTCATGTCTTCAATTGGCAACAACATATGCGTCCTACCACTTTTTTGCAAGGTGTATGTGTTCTTTCGTCCATCATGAATAACATTTCTGTCATATTTCCACGGTCTCCCCAACAAAATATGACAGACATCCATGGGAATAACATCGCATAAGATCTCATCTCTATATCCCCTTATCTTAAATTCAAATAAACATTTTTTAGTGCCTACTACCTGATGTCCTTTCTCCAACCACAAAACCTTCTATGGGATTAGATGTGCAACTATTTCCAACTCTAGATTTTCCACCATATCCATGGATACTAGATTATCCATGATTCCACTATCAACATCACCTTGCATACCCTATCCTTGGTCTTGCAAGCAATCCTAAATAAATTGTTCCTTTGAACTGGATTCTCCATCTCTTTCTCTGTCTTCAAAAGAATTTTCCTCGTCATTAAGGATCTTCCACCTTCTACATATTTTGCCTCAACATTTCTCCTTTGTGCTTCTAAAATTTGAGCTTCACCTCCTCCATCCCTTTTTCTATCGGGATGTTCAAAAGATCTATGTCTGATCTTTCCATAGACAAAAAACTTTATTTCACCTCCTCTGCCTCTTCCTCTTCCTCTTATTTGAGGAAAAGTGTTCCTATCGACATAGTTTCCTCCTTGTGAGCTTCCCCCCCTTTTTGGGTGGTTATGAGGTTTCTTTTCTTCATCCTTGTGCTTATGTACTCTGTCCTAGGCTATTTCTTTTCCTATGCTCTGACTTCTACCTCTACCCCTTTGACCTTTCTTTCGAGCCCATTTCACTTCTTCCTTTGAAGAAATATGATAAGCATATTCTATATTTCTGATTGTCACCATGCTCATGTCATCCTAAATCTCATATCTCAGGACATTCATGTATCTGAAGAATTTTTCATCATCACTCTTGCAATGACCAGATCTGATGTTTAACCTGTAAAATTACTCAGTGTATTCCTTCACTGTCATCCCTTTCTGTCTCAAATTCTGCATTCTTCGAAACAGATTAATTTGGTAATCCCTGGGTATGAATTTGGATTTCATCTTGGCGATCATCCCGTTCCAGTTTTGAATTCTTTATTTTCCCTTGCAATGTCTTTCAGCCTGAAGTTCATCCCACCACAGTGTTGAATGCCATTTTAGTCTAGTGACTGCATGCTTTACTTTCTTTTCTTCTTCGATATCATCACTGTCAAAGTATTTATCTAGAGCTTTAAACCAATCTAGCAACTCCTCAACGTCTAAGTTGTCTTCATACATTGGGATGTCCATTTTTGATCTGGTACCTATTCTTCCAATAGATTTGAATAGACGTTCCTCTGCAACATATTCAGCTACAACTTCTTCTTCGGCTCCAACTTCGTTTTCACTTTCAGCCTCACTGATATCTCCAGTATCAGGTATTCGCCTATCTGTTGTCTCCATAGCATCCAATAGAGTGCAAAGTTATCTCATTTCCCTTTCCACAATTGGATCGAGTAAATTTATCTATGGACGTCTCCTTACAGGCATTGTTTCAATTTGTCCATGCATAATTCAATCACAAATATCTTATGTCTTCTCTTTCTTACAGAAAACAAAAGTTGAGATCTCTGATACCACCTGACCCAAACCCCCACATCATCAGGGTCTGCTTGACCTCCTGGTCTTTGGATCTTCCTATTCCCCTAAGCTGAAATGGATTCTTTGTTCCCTCTGGAACCTTAAATGCATATAAAACCACATGTCCTTCTAGAATTTATGCCCACGTGAAAAAGCACTAGGCGCAAACCTCTACTCCACGTGACCATTGGTGTGACCACTGACTAAACCCAAATTTCTCTTCTAGTTTGCGACTTCAGGTTTCGTGATTTTGGAACTCTTGTTGTGAGCCACCCCGACTCCTTTGATTCTTGAAACCCAAAAATTGGATACGGGTCCTTAGCTCCTCCCTTATGCTCCCGTCATATGACCTCCAGCCAAATCTCGGGGCCTCACCCCCAAGCATGTCGCGATTTCGTGATGTGTGAGTTCACGATGTGGCTCTTCTCCCTTTTTCCAGAAGTACAAACTCACAAATTATTCACCACGGATCAATGACCTTGAACCTCCCACAATCTGACAGTTCATATTATTTTTTCTCAAAGTTGGGACTTCAAAACTCATGACTTCCGGGTAATTGTTTCCTCCACTCTCCCGACTCCCAAAATGTCAAAATTTTAGAGCATCCAATCGATGGTTCATGCTCCCTAGGATCTGACAATTGTTATCCTTGATGAGCTTGCGAGTTTTGAAAGACACTCGGCCTTAACCTCTCCACTGATCTACTAGATCCAATGGTATATGGAAAATCGGTGTTTATCCCTCAGAGAATTTCAACCATCCATTCAGGTCTTCAAAGACTCCTGGCCAAATAACTTGGTGTCTTTCCTCTTAAGCTTGCTTTCTGCGAGGTGACTCTAACCCTCATCTTTCCTCTCGAATTTCCAAGTATCTATCCCTCCTAAGATTGATTCAGTGCAACCTCAAAGGTTCTAAGGGACTCTTGCACGCACTCCTTTCTACCTTCACGATAATCTCTGATTATCTGATAATTCTCAGCTATGCGCACTCCTTGCGGAAGAATTTATTCAACCACTCACTTGGTTGGAAAAGTGTAAGACTTTGACCTAGCCTACGAACACCTTTCACGGCTCTGTGCTATACTTTCACTTCTGTGGGTATACAAAAAACTCTATCTCTCCTGATATTTTCTGAGGTAAACTCATAACTCGTCAACACACTCCTTGCAGACCTTCACTGCACTCCTTGCAGGAATTATCAGGATGAGAAGAAATTTAAACTTATACTCTCCCTCCCACAGACTTCATAAATTCCACATGAAATCATACACATAAAGCATTGAAACAAATGTATAACAGAGCATATAAGAAAACTGTAAACATACCATTCAATAGATGCAAATAGTGACCATAACAACACCATGAAATTGAGTCAAAGCATTCTTATATTAACTCAAGTTATTTTGTACATGGGTTCTAAAGCAACAACTATCTTCTTATACAACTTCTACAATCTTTGTTCTCCTATGCTCTTCTATGCTCTCCTATGCTCTACAAATCTACTCTTACTCTTACAATATGAGAATATTATGATCCACTAGATCTATGAGGGATCTTTCTTGAGTCTTCCCTCCTACAACTCTAAGCTATCTTATCGAAATAAAGACTATAAATACTTTACATTTATTACATTAAATGCCTCCAACTAACGGATGAGAGAAACACTTAAGATATGCATTACAATTCCTAAAACATTTAAGAACAATTACGTCCTCCCAACTATTACATTAATGTTTTATTTTTAAATTTCAAAACGTCTTCAAAATGAGCGTTGGTGTGTTTTCAACTGTCCCCTGCTTTATGCTTGCTTGCGATGCTCTTGCATCATGAAGATAAATATTCTAGTAAAATTGATTTGTGAAGTGGATACCACCATATCCAAATTTGTGAAGGGGGTGAATGGAAAACTACCTTCAACACAAGGGATGGCCTATATGAATGGATGGTGATGCAATTCATCTCGTTAAATGCACCTAGTAATTTCATGCAGTTGATGAGTATTGTGCTTTGACCTTATATTGGTATTTTTTTTGTCATTTATTTTGATGCCATCCTAGTTTTCAGTAACAACAAATAAGATCATTTGCAACATTTAAAAATTATATTGGATGTGTTGAGAAAACATTATATTTATGAAAATATGAATAAATGTAGGTTCCTATAATAAAGATTGGTATTTATGGGTTTTGTTATGTCAACATAAGGATTCACGATGGATTCAGAGAAGGTCAGAGAAATTTTGGAATGGCCTCTTCCTCAAAGAATAAAAGAGGTAAGAAGTTTTCATGGAATGGACACCTTTTACCTAAAATGTATTCGAAAATTTAGTTGAATCGTAGCACTCATAAAAAATTTCACCAAAGGAAAGACATTCATGTCGACCAATGAAGCTGAGAAAAGTTTTAATTTTTTAAAGAAAAAGGTAAGTAAGGAACCTATATTAGTGTTATCATATTTTGATAAAGTGTTTGAGGTAGGTTGTGATGCTTCACATGTAGGTATTGGAGATGTACTTAGCCAAGCAAGTAGACTAATTGCATTTTTTGGTTAAAATTTGAATGATGTGAGAAAGGACTACTCCTCATATGATGTATAATTTTATGCAATTGTGCAAGAATTGCGACATTGGAGGCATTATTTAGTATCGCAGAAGTTTGTGCTATTTACTGATAAAATTGCATTAAAATAAGTAAAAACCCAAAATAAATTGAACAATAGACATGCAAAATGGGTATCTTTCTTACAAGGCTACACTTTTGTTCTAAAGCACAAATCAGGATGATAAAATCAAGTTGCAGATGATTTGAGTCGACGCATTGTTCTTTTGACAACCATACAAAATCAAGTAATTAGGTTTGTGGCATTAAACGGTATCTATGCATCTGTTAATGATTTTTTCGGGAGATTGTTGAATAGTTTAAGAATCCAGTCATTGCAAAGATGGATCTTAATCAAGGTAAATATTTTATGCAAGATGGATACCTTTTCAAAGAAAAACAACTATGCATTCCAATTGGTTCTATAAGGGAAAATATTATGAGAGAACTTCACAGTCGTGGTTTGGTAGGACATTCTGGAAAGGATGAGACAACTATCCTTAATAGAACATAAGTATTACTAGACAAAGATGAAAAATGATATAACCAGGTATGTGGCACGATGTAGGATTTTTCAAATTGCTAAAGGGCACTCCAATAACACATGGTTGTATATTCCATTACCAATTCCCACAGACCCATGGACAACTCTCAGCATGGAATTTGTGTCAGTGCTCCAAAACACACAGAAAGTTAATAATTCTATTTTTGTGGTTATTGATAGGTTCTATAAAGTGGTTCATTTCATTGTTTTCAAGAAAACTAGTGATGTATCGAGGGTGGAAGAATTTTTTTTTTCAGAAACTGTTAGATTGCATGGGGTTCCAAAAATTATTACCTCTAGTAGAGATACTCAGTTCTTGGGTAATTTTTGAAAGACTTAATGGAAGAAAATGGGGACTACATTAAAACTCAATAGTTCCTATCACCCCCAAATAGATGGAAAAAATGAGGTAGTAAATCGAAGTTTGGGAAACCTGTTATGGAGAATTCTTGGAGAGAAGTCCAAGCAGTGGGATTTGGCTTTACCTTAAGCAAAATTTTCCTGCAATATTCCAGTGAATCGATCTATAGGTAAATCTCCATTTCAAGTTGTTTATGGTATAAATCCTATGGGTGTCCTATGTTATCACTTTGTAAATTTCTTTTCGATGAGGAAAAAGAATGAAAAAGGTATCCATAAACCAACTTGAGGCTGGACGTTATCCTTTCCAACTTAGAGGGGGTTCTCTCTCTTCAAATTAATTACTGAAAGGATTGATTTGGTATTTCATCCAAATGATAAATCTCTAAAGTAGGATTGAATTCATAGAGTTGGTGGTAATGTAGACAAAAAGTCCATTGGGAAATGGATTCATTGAAAGGTCAGAAATCAATGAAGGCTTACTGGATACTTGGTGGATTGAAATGTGATTGATCAGAGGAAATATAGAAAGCAATGCGTTAGGCAAATTAGATATCGTTGTATATAGAAGATTATAGAGAAAACAAAACCTTGGGGCATCTAACAAGGATGAATCCCAAGGTGACTATAGTAGAAAGACAATTGAATTAGATGCAACAGAGCATCAAAAGCAAATGAATTTAGATACATATAGTTCAAAATAAAAAAAATAAGAAGCCATATCACATAGGTGTATTTAAACTAGAATAAAAAGAGTGTAATATCACATGCATAATGTAGCACAATCACATGTGTCTCTGGAATCAAATATCAGGGACTTCTGATCCAACAAATTTCATTAATATCAAAGAAAATTACAAATTATATCAACAGTCCTTTTCTTACACACTTGCCAACCTTCAGCTCTCATAGCTTCAAAAAATATATACAAAAAAATCTTCTTATGCTGCCAAAATTTGAATTCAACTATCATCCTATGATAATGATAACAATTACAACATATTTGGCTACAAAATATGAGCAAACAACTAAGGAAAAGGAGTCAAACTTGACTCATTTATTTCACATAACAACCTGATGGAACAAATATTTGAGTCCCTAAATATGATTCTCTTAACCGTTTCATTCGATATAGATAAGATGGAATACCCTACTAACTCATTGCAATGGATCTGGAGGTATTTTGGATACTCTATCATCATTGTGCAGCATGCTTGCTACACAACAATACCCTACAGTCAAAGCGCAACACAGTTGTACATCAACTGATTTTCTGATAATTTGATTTCCTTTTCTAAGCTCGATTGATTGACGGTGATGGTTGATGGTAAAAAAAAACTCAAAATCATGGTAGGGTTCCAAAGAACCTTTTATTTCCCTCATAAGACATATTTTCCTCTCAAACCTTAAATCTTTGATACATGTAAAATTCCATGAAGAACTCACTTCAGTTCCTAGCCAAAAAAATCTTTAAGTTGATACAGTCAATGCTTATCTAATTATCACTGTGATATTTCCCATTTGAAACATTGAAAAAGAACCTCATACAACTACTCCAAATTACATTGATATAGTTGGGCAGTGTGTCTGTCATGCAACTGTAAATTTTTCATTCACATATTAAAATAGAAATCTCCAATGCGTAGTAAGGAAAAAATGATCATGTATAATGATCCATGAAAAAATAACAGTATGCATAAGAATGACATCCAAACACTTAGGGAATTTTGATAATCAGAATTAGGGTTTTTTGTTGTGCATAGTCAAAAGAGGAAAAATTGATGAATCCAACTCCAGGGAATTAAATTTTTGTTACTTCAATAAGAAAATCAACCTTTCCCTTCCCCTTCTTATCTGTGTCCAACTGCTGCAAGATTTGTTTGAGGACTTTGTTCTCCTTTCTCAAAATCATATTTTTATTATATATGTTCTTAAGTTTTTTATGTAGAGTTAGATTTCTTTTCACCATGAATATGGCATTGTCTATTGGAGGCTCACAATCATCAAGGACTTCTTTACATTTCATCTTTACTTTTCTATTGTCCTCCCTTTGTTGGATTATCATATATTGTTCCTCTCCCAATTGTTTCTTTAACCTAATGAAAGTATGTTGTCCCTCATCATCCTTATTTTCTATTGGATGACTTTTTGCTCGAGGTTCTTCTTGAGTTTTCAACTTCATGGCTGAGGATCTGGTCAAAGGAACATTACGTTTAGGTATTTCTTTAATTTTCGAAATCTGCTCCACTACCTTCTCTTTACACTTTTGAAATACCCTTATTTCCCCCATTTTGTAAATATAATTATAATTGGACAAGACACTATGGTAGGCTAGATATGTGAGAATGTTGGATTTGATGAACCTTTTTTTTTATAAAACGTCAATGCATGTATTTTATGTTATTAATAGAAAATGGATAGTGTTGCATAACTATTTAAAGGGTGTTTTTCCAAGATAGACTATGGTGATATAAGAGATATGGTGAGGGGAAACTAAAATGGTTGAGATGACCCCCCCGCCCCCCCCTCACAATACCAATACCTTACTAGATTTAATGGCTTTGACCCAGAACAATGCTTTGACCTAGAAATGAACTACCACTCAGACTGGTAGCTGAAAGAGTCCACCTCAAGAGTTAGTGAAGAGATGGGGAAGATTACCCATCTGTAATACTTCCAATCCTGACCACAAGATGGAGATTCAGACCCACACAAACTTGATGAGGAAGGAAAGAAAAGAGGTAACTTGTGGTACAGGCATATCAGTGTGAGAGATAAGAGTTGAAATACCAATCTCGAGAAGAGAAAAGAGATCTTGCAGCTCTCTGGTTCAAGAAAGAACTGGGAAATAAGATCGTTCTAGGCGGAAGAAGTTTTTGGCAAGACTTTCATTTCAAGAGGCTAAATGGGGCTCACAAGTGACTATGGAAGTACTCATGCAGAACCCCTTGCTTGGTACATAGAAAACCTATTTCCAAGATCTCGTGGGAGGAGGAGAGTAACCTTTATCCATGGTTGTTGTTGAGAAAGAAGAAAGAGTCTCTCTAAGAGAATCATGGTCTAGCTCGAGGGTGGATAGTGGAAAATCTGTTTTGGGGTGGTTGTGCCTATGGTTGGGTGGAAATAGGCACCCCTTTTAGCAGTCACTTCACGAATTCTAGTTTTCTGTAAGTATTTTCATACTCTGTGTATTGAAATGGAAATTATGATTGAATATATTTATATGTCTAGGACTGAGTTCTGTATGGACTAATTAAGGGAGAAATATTTATTGTCTCTATGTGAGCCCATGCTTTTGAATGGTCTTTTGGTTGTCTCAACTTAGCATCTAGAGAGCTATGGGATGTAAGTCTGCAATAGTGTTGGGGAAGGATTTACAGGGATGCTTAAGTCTTGTCAGCCTCTAGAATCTACCTTCATGGGAATAATAATTTCAAAACCTATGGAAGGAGGGCACCTCCTTTAGACCTTTCACTCATGTTATTAAGGGTTCTTGATCATTTCCTTAACCAATTCAAGGCTAAGAGATTAGAATGTATCCCATAAGAGTTTTTGAAGGACCCATGTGACCAATTTATAGGAACCCCGTGCTAGGCCCAAAAGGAGCTAATCCCTTTTGTCTTCGGAACTCTGGGAGTTTGGATCTTCAGAGTGTTTCAACCTCACCATTTGTAAATCAGCTGAAGGAAACTGATGTTTATCGTTACCCATAATTTTTACTGACTCCTGTAGGTCTCCCTAATCATCGTGGATAGAGATTCCCCACCATTAAACCTTGATATATTCATCAATCACAAAGTAACGTGAGCCACAGATATGAGGGTATTTGGGAGTCCCCTTAGCCGTTGGATCTACATCAAGGTAATTCTGACGAATTCCTACTTCATGAGAATGGAGATGTGATAGCACCAAACTCCCCAAATGATGGAGTTATGAAGTGATGTGAGTCATGGATCTAGAGAGATCATTAGGAACCCCTCTTAACTGTCTGATCAAATAGTGGAGGGACCTACATATGGTACTTCAACGAAGTCCTTCTTTGGCAGAGTGCAACAATCATGATGTCAAAACCTTTGAAGGTCAGAGCTGCGAAGTAATAAGGACCGTAGATCTAGGAACCCTTCAGGATCTACCCTAATCGTTGGATCTAGACCATGGTAAACCCATCACTGACCACTCCAGGAGTAAGGCGTAAGTCACACCATGGATCCCCCAAACGTCAAAGTTCTGAAGTGATGGAGGCCATAGATCAAGGGGTTATGTGGACACACCTTGACCATGAGATTGAAGGGCTTGGAAGGCTACGATTCTGGGGTGATTTGTCATGCTGACATCACCCAAGGTGACATGGAACCATGTTTGATGTGACATGTGTGACCCCCTGTAGGGGTCACGTGTCATATCTTCCTTTCCGCGTGTCACCCATTACACTTACCTGTTTGTTCCATTTCATAGGAGTAGTATTAGGGACCCACCTGTACTTGCCTCTACGTATAGTATGTCACCATGTGCGACCTTTGAGAGTAAGTGACTTTGAGACTTTGGAGTTTTGGAATGAAGCATGGAGGGTAAGTTGAAAACCACGATATTCTGGATTTTATGAGCACAACAAAATGAATAAATATTATTATCAAACGATTCTTAACACAAAATAATAGATATACCATAAAATTGGTTTCTATTCAATAAGGAAATAAGTTGAAACTATAAAATGAAGTGGAAAACAAGCTTGCTAGAATGGTAGCGGCTTATCTCTGAGAAGAGATGTAACAACTGGGCTCATTCACAGGAATATGATTACAATGAGGCTCTCAAGGATTTTTTACAATAAAAAGGAATGTCAAAAACTGTAGACATCCAAAAACCTAACCATAGGAGATGACGCGCCAAAAGTCGTGTGGGCCCCATTTGGGTAAGTTAGTACATCAACTTCCTAGGGTTGTAACGTTTGCATAAGATCTTCATTTTAGGCACATGATAGCCGGTTGAAAAGGAATATACAAGGAATACACATGTTGCATGTGGATATCCCTACTCATTATGACTACGGCGAGCCCTAAAAACATTGTTTAGGGCCTCAAAATGACCCCAGAAGTCAGGGACCCGAAAACTAGGAAAAAATTGTCGAACTGGAAAAATGCCAAAATGACCCTGTTGGAATAGGTGGGAGGCCACTGACATCCATCTAGATCAATCCTCCCCCCTTCGGAATCAATGGTCTCCATTTCATTGAGTGCCCCCATTAGATGAGGAAATTTCTTTTGAATCTGTCCTTGGGTGAGCCACTTGCTTTGGTACAGGAGTTTCCCTACTTTTACAGCTTGATAAAGATGGATCCTTTACTGGCGAGTGAACTTGACCTGTTTGTCCACAATATGATCACTATATTCCTATTGTATGCATTCATGGTTGATCTATGTTGGTTTCAATTGTTCTTCTATTTCTGAGGTGTCCAATAATGGTGGTAAATAAGGTAGAAGGAGATCGAGGTTGAACATTGGGTGCAGGCCAAGGAAAGGAGGAATGTTGAGCTCAAAAGAAATATCATGCACATCCTTGGTGATGTTGTATGACCCATAACAGAGTTGGAGAATCTTACTATGGGGTCCATTAATGCATTCTTTCTGCAAATGAAACCAATCTTTTTCACCCACCTGAAACTTATGTGGCACACAATGTTGATCATGGCGCTTCTTGTACTTGTCATTGGACTTATGTAGGATATCCTAAACCCATTGTTGGATGTGTTAGATATTCTCAATGAACCAGGTGGCTTTTTCAGCTTCAATTGGAGTAGGAGATGAGTTGACCAAGGTGACCATAAGCGGTAGTGCAACATCTATGGGACCTAATGGTTGGAATCCCAACCCCACTTGAAAGGGGTTGTGGCTAATTAATCTATGCAAGGATTGGTTGTAGATATTTTGGACATAGGGAACACTCTCATCCCCTTTGTGAGGGTGCTTGGAATTATACATATGTAGGATATTCTCGATCATTCAATTTACGACCTCCGTTTGGCCATCTTTCTGGGGTTGGAAGGTCGTGGATTTGTTGAGATTTGTGTCCAACAGTGACTAGAGGCTCGACCAGAATGTGTTGAGAAATCAATTGTCCTGATATAATACATTGGTTTGTAGTATTCCAAAATGTACCCAGACTTGTTCAAAGAAGAGCTTGGCAGTGGCCTCTGTTGTGATTCTCTTCTTGCAGGCGACAAGAATCGCCATCTTAGAAAAGTGATCAAGAGCTAGAAAAACACAGTCATTTCCCCACTTGGTGGACGGGATGCCTGACATGTAGTCCATGGAGATGGATTCCCATGGCCTATCAGGAGTAGGAAGAGGGTTGTACAACCCCTGTTTCTTAGTTCCCTATTTGGAAATAACAAAGGCATTGCAGGACCTGATATACTTGTTTACATCCTTTCGAAGTTTCATCCAGTAGAAATGTTTCTATAGCATTGCCACTGTTGTTTCAATGTTGAAGTGTGCTACCACTCAACTGTAGTGAGATTCATATATAATCTTTGTTCACTCTCTTGATGGAACGCATATATGGCCTAGACAACACAACAACCCATCATGAATATGGAATTTAGCGAAAATTTCATCTGCGCCCAACATTTGGTAGGTGGTGGTGAATTCTAGATCTATCTCATAGAGTTGGGCCCATCCATAGGTCTCATGGTCACAAGATTTTAGCACTGTGGTGAGTGCCATGGCTGGCGGTATGCTGAGGCAATCATTGAAATGGTTGGTGCTTCATGTTTTATTGTTTTATACTTGATTATGAGGTGTAATTGTTGCAAGTATGTGGACCACTTCTAATGGAGTTCATTCTGCAATTTTCCTTCTGTCTACATGAACTGTAGTGGCTTATGATCAATGTGGATGATTGCCTCCTTCCCAATAATGTATTGTCTCCATTGGTGACAAGCTTTCATAATGGAGTACATCTCTTTGTCATAAGTAGGGTACTTATGGACAAAATTTGATAGTGTCTCACTATGATAGGCCACAAGGTGGCCATGTTGAGTGAGAACGATGCCCAAATCATAGTCTGAAGCATCTGTCCTGATCTCAAAAGGTTGTTGTGGGTCTAGTAGTGAAAGTACTGGGGTTGAGCATAAGAACTTCTTAAAATCATCAAACTCTTGTTTTTGGGACCAGCCCCACACAAATTTACCCTTACCACCACCTCTGGTTACTTGGATCAGAGCCCATGCAATATGAGAGAATCCCAACATGAACCTGTAGTAGAAGTTGGAAAGGCCCAAGAAGCTATGAGGCTCAGCGAGTGTGGTTGGGGCTGGCTAGTCACAGATGAATTGGATCTTGGCTAGATCCATATGTACACCATGTTGATCAACGATGTATCCTGGGTAATGGAACCTGTCCATGCCGAAGGATCATTTTTCCAATTTAGTGTATATATTGTGTTGCCGCGGGGTGTACAAAACCTATTGAATATGATGCAAGTGTTCTGCCCAAGTCTTGCTGTAAATGAGAATTTCATCTAGATACAACGCTAAAAAATTATTAGTGAATGGTCGCAGGATATCGTCCATCATCCTAATGAAAGTGGTTGGACAATGTTTTCAGACAAAAGGCATGAACAACCATTCGAAAAGACCTTCCTTTGACTTGAAGGAAGTATTCCATACATCTTTCTATTCTATCAGGATTTGGTGGTAGCTAGAATTCAGATCAATCTTACTGAAGTATTTGTCCCCAGTAAGTTGATCAAGGAGCTCGTCGATTCAGAGAATCAGGTACCAGTTTCTAATTGTGATTTTATTCAAGGCTCGATAATCAATGTAGAGTCACTTGGTTCCATCTTTCTTCTACAACAACACCATTGGGCTCCCGCAAGGTGAAGAGCTAGGATGGATGTGCCCCTTGTGGATAAGTTATTCGATCTTCCACTTGATCTCCTTATTCTCTAAGAGAGAGTGGCGGTAGACTAGAACATTTGGAAGAGATGCGTCAGGAGTCAGATTTATGGGGTGCTTGACCTGGAAGTGCATAGGTACCCCGATAGGTGAGGAGAAGATATTCAAGTATGCTTCCTTGACCTTATCCACTTGCTTTTGTTGTCTGGAGAGGTAAATCATGGAGACCCTGAATGTGGTTGCGATATTTCACCCATTATGAGAGCCAATCATGAAGAAGAAAAACTTCCTTATATGAGAGATGACCTTGTTGCATTGCATGGAAGATATTGAGGAAATATAACTAGGTGGGACTGCCTCCAATATCTTGTACAATTTCTTGTTCAAAGTAATAATAACACTAGGAGGATTAGAATCATATACAACATGGTGTTTCAATAAATATGGTTGTGCCAAAAAAACATTACAAACTTCAAGAGGGGAAACATAACACAATAACTCGTTTTTGAAGGGATTGATGTCATATGATAGGTGATATTGTTGGTTGACACAGATATCACTTCCTTTCCGGAGCCATCCGATGGTGTAGGGTTTTGAGTAGGGAATTGTCGGCAAGGAGATTTGCCTAAAAGCCTCTACTGAGATGAGGTTTTTCGGGATACTAATATCAATGATAAAGTGCAGTGGCGTACCCATCACCCAAGTCTATGAATGAAAAAGGATCTCACCTTTCTCTGGCTTGTTCGATTCTCTGGGCTGGAGCTTGGTGGTAGTAATGGTAGCACTGGGTTCTACATCAATTATTTGTCTCCCCCTTTCTAGTTCTGGCTCAAAATCGGAACTCGTATCTGATTCAAAGGATTTCACCTCAGCCAATAGTGCCTTATTTGAGAGAAAATCAATAGTGTTATGCCAGGGGCTCTTATGGAAGTCGCACCACTTCCCGTTGTCCTTGTTTTATTACAGCTTACACTGGTTGTCCTGAGGAAGTACATCTTTTCTCTGTCCTTTTTTCTGTGGGTTGGGGCCGTTCTTTCCTAGATTTTTCTGTGAGGGGTTCCCGGGCCCAAGTTATAATGTCTTTTGTTTGATATTCTTCTCAATTTTGATGACATATTGGTAATCCATGCCCAAGGATGAGATGTTCCAAAACTCCATTTCAACCTAGATGAATCTATGCAGACTGTCGCGATACTTGAGCACCATATGTTGCTCAGAATATTTGATACATAGTTTGGTGTGCAAGGTATGGAAAATATTTGTGAACTCGATCACTGCTTGGTCTCTTTCCTACTGCAATGTGGTCCAATTTTTATATAGGTCGTCATAACACCAACAGGGTAGTATTATTCTTTAATATCATCCTTGAAGGACTCGCAAGTGACGATGACTGTAAATTATGAGGGTTCCTCTATTTCCTTCTACTCACAAAACGTTTCCCACCAATCTTTGAAATGTGGAACAGATTTGAGGAGCGCAACAGTAATCTTTTCTCTATTAGAGAAGTTATGGATAGAAAAATACCCTTCTAGAAAATTCAACGATTTCTCTACATCATTTGCGTCTATCTGAACTTCAAATATAGGAATATCGAAGTTGATTTATACCTTGAAGGGCGAGATGCCTATGTTTGAGGAATATGTGTCGCCTATTGGTAGTCGTCAAAGGATTTGTACAAAACTATCCATCATCTCGTTCCTCAATTGCGTGAGGGATTACTCGAGAAAATTTTTGAAGGGATATATTGTCCCATTGTATTTATTTTCTCCCGCCATGAGAGGTCGCTTGGGTGTGTGAGAGATTTTGTCCTCAAGAGAAACAAGCTTGAGACCCAATTCTTTGTAGCCTGACCTCGTTGTGGACACCCATTAAGAACGACAAGGAGCATACCGCTCTGATACCACTAATCCCAATTTTATGAGAAGAATGAAATAAATACATATTATTATCAAAATATGCTTAACACAAAATAACAAATATACAGTAAAATTGGTTTCTATTCAATAAGAAAATAAGCTGAAACTGTAAAATGCAATGGAAAATAAGCTTTCTAGAATGGTGGCGGATTCTCTCTGAGAAGAGATGTGACACCTGCTCTCATTCAAAAGAATATGATTAAAATGAGGCTCTCAAGGAATTTTTACAATAAACAGGAATGTAAAAAACCCTAGACATCCAAAAACCTAACCCTAGGAGATGAAGCGCCAAAAGTCACGTGGGCCCCGTTTGGGTAAGTTAGTACATCAACTTCCTAGGGTCGTAACTTTTGCATACGATATCTATTTTAGGTGCACGATATCCCATTGGAATGGTGTATCTGAGGAATACACATGTTTCTTGTAATAGGCCGTAATCATTTTTATTGTGGTGAGCCCTAAAAACGTTGTTTAGGGCCTCAAAACAACCTCAGAAGTCAGGGACCCGAAAACTAGGAAAAAACGGTTGAACTAGAAAACTGCCAAAATGAGCTAGTTGAAATAGGTGGGAGGCCAGCGACATCCATATAGATCAATTCTTTTTCCTTAGGAAGCAATGGTCTCCATTTTTTTAAGTTCCCCATTAGATGAGGAAATGTTTGTTGAATTTGGCGTCGGGTGAGCCACTTGCCTTGGTGCAGGAGCTTCCCTCCTTTGACAACAACTCAATAATGATAGATACTTTGTTGGCGAGTGCCCTTGATTTGTTTGTACACAATATAATTATTGGATTCCTATTGTATGAAGTTAGGGTTAAGATCTATTGGTGTCAATTGTTCTTCTATCTCCGAGCTATCCAATAATGGTGGGAAACAAGGTCGAAGGAGATCCACTTTGAACACTAGGGGTAGGCCAAGGAAAGGAGGAACGTTGAGCTCAAAACCATTATTACCCAGAGCCTTGGTGATGGTGTACGACCCATAACAGAGTGTGAGAATATTTCGATGGGGTCATTTTGACTGTGGCGATCCCTAAAAACATTGTTTAGGGCCTCAAAATGACGCCAGAAGTGAGGGACCTAAAAACTAGGAAAAATTTGTCGAACTGAAAAACTGGAAAAATGAGCTAGTTGGAATAGGTGGGTGGCCACCAACATCCATATGGATCAATCCTCCCCTCGTGGAAATAAATGGTCTACATTGCATTGATATCCCCCATTAGATGAGGAAATTTCTGTTGAATTTTTCCCAGGGTGAGCCAGTTTCCTTGTTGCAAGAGTTTCCCAGCTTTGACAACTCTATAAAGTTGGTGAAGGAGTAATTCATACTTGCGATAATAATATGACCACTATAACCCTAGGTGCACACACGTCTTGCAAGCATGGAGCACAAGTAAAGTATGGTGAGAATCGAACTTGAGACCTCCTTTACAAATTTCCTTCCATTTACACGACACATGCCAATTGGTCTACACCCCTGTGAGCTATGAAGAAATTATTATTAATGTAAGTAGACTTATTCTATAAGCCTACATATGATCAAAGATGAGGACAATGAGTGAAGTTATGAATGGAGATATTCTTGGAGATATTGTGGAGATATTTGTGGATATTGTTATGCTATATTCGACATCTTGTAAGGAGAATGTCAATGCTATATTATGATGCCTCACGAATGTATTGTGTGTAAGAGATATGTATCATTATTTTTTACATTAATGAATATGTGAGTTTTGTGTGTATATTTTTGTTCTTATGATGATTTATGTGTGTTATTATTTGTTTCCCTGCTGCTCATAATTCCTATGGTTGGATCCTTTGTTGGTGAGTGTCGTTGACCTATTTGTCCACAATCTGATCACTGGATTCCTATTGTATGCAGTTGGGGTTGAGATATGTTGGTGTTAGTTGTTATGCTATCTTTGAGGTGTCCAATAATGGTGGGAAATAAGGTCGAAGAATATCCACTTTGAACACTAGGTGCAGGCCAAGGAAAGGAGGAATGTTGAGCTCAAAGAAATTATCACCCATAGCCTTGGTGATGGTGTACAACCCATAGCGGAGTGGGAGAAGCTTCCAATGGGGTCATTTTTACTATTTCGAGCCCTAAAGATGTTGTTTAGTGCCTCAAAACAACCCTAGAAGTCAGGGACCCAAAAAGTAGGAAAAACCTGTCGAACTAGAAAACTACCAAAATGAGCAAGTTAGAATAGGTGGGAGGCCACCAAAATCCATATGGATCAATCCTCCTGCCTTAGGAAGAAATGGTATCCATTGCGCTGATTTCCCCCATTAGATGAGGAAATTTCTGTTGAATTTAGCCTTGGGTGAGCCACTTGCCTTGGTGCAGGAGCTTCCCTACTTTGACAACTCGATAAAGCTGGATCCTTTGTGGGAAAGTGCCCTTGACCTATTTTTCCACAATCTGATTATTGGATTCCTATTGTATGTAGTCTAGGTTGAGCTTTCTTGGTGTCAGTTTTTCTGATATCTCTGTGTTACAAGTGAATCCTCCTTCGGACAAGTGAATTCCCTCTTGGTCTCTAGACTCCTAAGGCCAAGACAGAAAAGTGGTTAACATGGACACTGACATCCTTTTAGATCTAATCAAGATAATATATGAAGGAGAAGAAGAAATACTTGTACCTTATTAATGATGTCTGTCCTTGCAAAGTCTAGGCTAAGCTTAGATCCTGATCTCCCTGATAGGTCCTATAGAAAAAACAAAGATACAATGTACTTCCTACTCTACTGAGATTAGCTCAAATATAGATCTATCTAATGAAGACAAACTCTTGTGGAACAAACATAAGTTTGAAAGAAACAGACCAAGCATTGATATATTGATAAGAAAAAGTAAAAGTACTTTCAATCCTTTGATGAAGGTGCGACAACTTCTTCCAATTCTCCTTTTCCAACCCCTTTTCTCAAGTAATCTACATTGATTGCTTTGATGACATCTCACTTATGAGATCATAAGTTTCATATCTCCAATATTTTTTGTACCTTTCACCATGAGAAGGCCTCCTTATATAATCGTGGAGAGGCCCAACCACTTGAGAGATATTTGGGATAAGGTGAGGATTCCTCTCCTTTAGTTGAGGATATTCCCTAAGGAGAGGAATTGAGTCGTATATAACTTCTGAGAATTAGGGGAGGAATTCATACTCGTTGATGGCTGGCCATATTGAGTAGGTGGGATCGTTGGTCACACCCCAACTTTGGTAATCTCATGAACACACTTACTTATTTATCTGAGCCCACCTATGTCTGTTTCTCGGTTAAAAACAATGTAACCACCCTGAGAGAAAATGTAATTCATGCCTTATGTATGGTCTTCCATATAAGACAGAACACTGAGCTAGACCAGAGTGACAAGGATGATTCTCTCAGTTTTTCCATGGCGTGCCCTCAATAAATAGAAATATATTTATGTTTAGAAGACTTATTAAGGATCTCTAATATATATATAGTGGGTTCTGGGTTTTTACCTTTTCAATCCATGTCTTATGTGAAATTCTGGGTCGGTCAAGCGTTTACATCTTCGCTTAGTGCCCACTGATCATTGTTTGTGGCCCAAGAATATATATTTCTCGGATCTAGTGCTTAGATTCTTCCAACAGCGGGAAGGAAGGGCATTAAATTCAATTCAATATATACTTGATTAGCAGAGATTATGCTGGCGAACCTATATCCTGAAGCTATTTTAATAAAACAGATTTATCACAAACAAAGTTGCTCTCTTATCCTCATGTCTCATTATGATGAATAATCTACCAATAAAAATATATACATGCATTAACAATACTTTACAATGTCTTCTTATATCTCTTATAGCGGTGACTTACCTGTTAACCAACACCTATTGAGGGTACAACGGGTCCATCCTCTTACATATGCTTATTAAAAAGAACTTATTAATAAAAGGCGGAGAGGATGGGAAAACAAAATAGATCCTAAATACTTACCCTTTCTCATCAAGGAATATAGATGGGTGCATTTTGTTCTCACAACCAGCCTACCATTTACAAAAAGCCTACAGTTGAGGGTAAAAACGGGTTCTTCTTCTATTCTTTTCCACAACAGGCAGAGTAAATGTAATGAGTCCTGACTTTATATTTACAAATATAAGTATTGTTGGTCCTCAAATAACTTATTTATTACAAAATAAGATAAGAAGGATATATATATGACATTCGTCCCTAAAGGAAAGAAGGCAGGTAGGTGTGGGGGTTCTCTCCCTATGGTGGGTTGGGAACAAAACCTCCCCTCATGGTCTCGCGAGGGAAGTAATAGGTCAGTTAGGATGTTGGTAGGTAACATTGAGGGGGAAATTACCTATTCCCCTACCTGCCTACTTTGTAGGGCTCATAAGTAAAGCGGTGATGTGGGTAAGCTGACTAGGAAAAATGGGTAACAACAACAGAGCCAACCTTTAAGCAGTATTGATTCTATTCAAATCCTTTGGGTCTTGATTTATGAAGGTGACTTGAATGGGACGGGTAAAATGAGTCTGTTTGAAGATCCAACCAACTATTATAAGGAAACAGGTCAGAAAGTGAGTGAGTTCCTATAGTGAGCTTAAAACCCTATTGAATAGGCTTGATTTGTAGATTCATATTAGGCAAGAGGATGAAGCACAAGGAAGAATAATAGAGACCAAGTTGACCAAGAAATAGATCGATATGTATTCCAAGCAATAAATCCGAAGGCATTGGATGTTGGGGTAGTAAGGGCTATGAAGGTTGATCGAGTTTATGACCAAATGAAAGTAATTGAAGTCATAGATCCATATTAAGAAAAATATTTGATTCCATCATAAAAATAGAGGCATAAGAGTCAAAGCCTATTATTTAAGACCCATAGCTTTCTACAGATCCGGTAGTAGAGTCCCTAGCTCCATATTAAGTGGTATATCTAATTAACCTAGCAATGAAGGAATTGAAAATTGCTTTTCCACTGAGGGACCACCATTATCTTTATGCGTCTTCCCACTTCGCATGTAAGGACCATGCAACCAATGGGATTGATCCATTACTCGCCAGGTCGGTCTAATTATTCCTTTATATTGGGTAGTCCGCGTGATTTTTCACCATGGTTCTTGGCTTAGCTGGATTGATCGGGTAGTCATCAGTTGGCTCCCTACGCAACACACTCCTCTCGTCGGTGTTTCTTGGACTAGCCTAACCTTTACATTCATTGGCCCGGATTAGGTGCTTTCCAACACATATGGTCTTAGGCTCGCTTAGCAACCCTATCACTGGCTTACTATTACTGGGAGCTACTTGAACTATGAATAAAGGAAAGAAACTATCCTTGTTCCAGGAAGAAAGGGACATTCACTTCATTCGCTAGGAGGGTGATGGTAAATGGTATCTATAATAGAATAAAGAAGTATTTATTCTCTTTAAGGAATCTCTTATCAAATATCCAATCTTTCATACTTGTTTCTTATTTTCATACTTTCTTAGAGATATTTTCCAGGAAAGGGAAGGTATGAATACCAAACAAAACCTTATCACTTTACACGTCTTATAATTCTTCGGGAGAAAGGTAAATCACCCAACCCTTACTTAGGGTTTCCAACGTTTCAAAGCTTCGGTAAGGCTATCCCAAATTACCTTATCGTGCATTTTCACTTAGTAATGAAAATTCTTTCACAGGTTTCCTCTCTTTGTATGCTCATGGTAACAAAGACCTGTACAATTCTTAGTTCTCCTAAATATGGAATATATAACCTGACCTGTACTATTTTGAACCTAAGGCTGGGATATTTGGTTGCGTGGCAAGTTAATAAGATAACTAAGTACTTATGAAATACTAGAATTATCTCTTGTGTGGTAGTCCCTACATAAATGCTTTCTCTCTTCAATCAAAAGAAAAAGGATAGATAAGAAAATATATTGCTAATTGTTACAATTTCSAAGTTAATAAATAAAAAAAATCTATTGCTAATTGTTTCAATTCCCAAGTTAATAGTTGAGAAAGAATGTTGCTAGTTATTGCAATTCCCAATTTAATTACAATTAGTTGCCTACACATGTCTTCCAGTTGTTTCAATATGGAAAAACTGATATAATASATATATGTTTCAATTACCAAGGTAATTGTAATTAGTTTCTTATACATGTCCTTTTGCTACAATTACCAAGTTAATTCCATTTTTTTGTGAAATAATAGAGAGTTTATTCAGTGAATCCGCAAAATGTTTCTTGATAAAATGCCACGGCCCCCCATTCTTTCCTATCACTCTTCTTACAAAACAAATATATCTTGTTTGAATCAAAGAGTATGGATTGGAAATGAGTTTCATTTGTATTTATTCCCTCAATCAATCCAATGCACACAACAGGGGCTTGCTTCTTATTGTATAGAGGCCCCATTTGCTAAGGATCAATTTCCCCTTGCCAATTTCTAGTGTTAGAATTTTGTATATGGTATCTGAACTACAATGCCTGGTGTGATCCCTATCTTACTCCGAGCGCATGGTTCACAATACGGTAGTGGGTGTAGGTTGGAGGGTAGCTTTACTATTTCTATAGCTTGTTGGGGTTGGGGGAATTGACTATCATTCAAGTTCAATTGTAGGTTGTCTATGGATCGTTAGTTTGGATAGGTTGGTAATCAGTTGCAGTAGCAATGAGTTAGCTTGCACTATTGTTTGTTCCTTTCACTTTCTATTGGGTGAGGTGGTAGCTTGCACTATCTTTCGTTGTAAGAGATAGAGATGGGGGTTTAGGTGACACTTGCGGGAGGTAAGGCAGTCGAATCTATCTAGCTTGGCAACTGAGATTGATTATTTCAATGGCTTGGATGGTTTTTTAGCTCACGATGGTTCTGTTTCGTTAAAATCTTTAACAGGAAAAATTTCTTGGTAGGATTACAAGCCTATAGATCTAGCTAGGTCGTCAACTACTACCTGTGATGCTTCTTTCTTAGAAGTTTATGTTAGTTATGACGCCTCTGGTTTTGTCAGTGGATTTAACTAAATTGCTTCTTCAATGGGTGTTTAATTCATGGACTCAGAAAATATATAGGGGGGCTTGCCGAAAGGAGTGATTTAGGTTAGGAGATGAGCCCTGTGGTTAGGTTCTTCCCCAAAATATATGTAGATAGAAGCGAATGGGACACAATTCCCCAGATTAAGTATTCAATATTTTATCTAAGCATTCAGTTAGTCTATGCATATGTCATGTTAACCATAAATCAACAATTAGGATAGAGAGGAGTTTAGCATTCATTTTTTATGGGCACCTCTCAGGTAAAGAAAGCGATGCACCTATAGGGGGAGACCCTAACACAACCATACTAAGGAATGGATACGACATCAAGAAACACATGAGACATATATGGATGGAGTTGGGTTCTGTCCATCTAAGATCAATCTATGAGACAATGCAATGCTTAAAGGCTGATGCAAATAGCTCCTTCCTCTCCTATGCGTAACCTATGGCTATAAACCTATGGCTTGCTCTATGCTTTGATCCATTATATAAGGGAGGGTGAACAACCTTTTCAAAATGTAATGAGGGTAGACTTTTCTCTTCACTTGTCATATTGGTGGCCTAAAGGACTGATTGGCAAGATCATGGCCAAGAGCACATAATGAAGCCTGGGCTAAATGACTTCATTTTTTATATATCATCCCTCAGAAAGCGCAGAGATAGTTGAATCTATTGATCTTATTTATTTATCAGAACCTGGATCAGATCCATAGCCTCTATATCCAAAAGGTGGTGAATTGTATACAAATGGATTTAATGGGTCTAGGTAGACCACCCTTCTAAGGTAGATAAAGAATAAGGGAGGGAATTAATGCATGGTTCTAATAAAGCATCCGTTGAAGTAGCGGTTTCAACAGTTGCATACCTGGCCTCCATAGTTTAATCCATTGATTCAGTTGACTGAGAACGATACCCCACCCCAGTATAATAAGGCTCCTATATTACTATCATATTACTAATATAAGCATCCATGCAACCATGCTTTATTTTCATTCCCTAGCTTACTTTACTCCCCATATGATCAATCCTTATCTCCCATAAGATCCAATTTGGTTTCTCCCCATATTCCATATTTCACTCTCCATTAGAGTAACATCTTTCATTTCCATTAGATCCATATTTTTTTCTCCCCATACAATACATCTAGTTTATCCCCATTAAATACCATCCCCCATCCATATAATGATCCTATATAGTATTCCACATATCTATCATCATCTCTTGAACAAGTAGTCGCAGATCTATATCGAGATTTAGATGCACCCGTACCAAATTAAGCATCTGAATAGTAACCAAAGATGGGGAATATGACAAGAGCATCCCCATGACCTCCTTGTGTGCTATTCTATTGGTATTTTCTTTCCTAAGTGGGTGAAACTATATTATTCTCTTCTATCAGAAAGTCTATTTCAGTAAAGATGCTATGTCGCATTATTATGTACCTTAGTTAATCTCGTGTGTTTCCATGGCTATAGCTCGCTGACTCAAATCCCCCCTTCCATGGAACTTGGGGTATCTTGTTAGGAATCATGTGGCTCTTTCCATAGTTGAAGTAGGCGTCCCAACCAAAATGAAACCACTAGGTCCTGGTTCAAATAGAAATCCTGAAGTACCAGTAGGTACACTTCCTCCTTGATTACTAGATCCCACTAAGGAATAACCAACCAAAACTATTACAATACAAGGTTCTCAATTTTAGCAAAATTCCAGAAGCATAAAAATACAAAAACTATAGATCCTTTGTGTCATTGTTTCATCCTCTTTTTGTATACTTTGCCTGCCTCAAAGCACGTACAAGTTTCTCTCTGATTCTTAGGGTATTAGTTGGGCCATTAGACTAATAATTGATGTCCCAACATTAGAGAGTCCATGATGGGGGTTAATTAAAAATGATTACCATTCTATTTATGCCCCTTTCTAGATTTCAAACTACCTCCCTTTGTTTGTTTGGGTAGTGGTCCCATCTGTTATGATGATGAGTGAGTGTAAGAGCTATGTTGTCATGAGGGAATCACCTAGCTAGGTGGAATTTGTGCTAGGAGAGGTTTATTATGAGGTACTTCATGTCGAGTGAGCCCCCTTAAATAGTCATGGACCACTATCATCCGATACCACACATCTTCTTGGATGGCCTTCCCACCCCTTAGAAATCAAAATGATTTCTCTAATTTTTTCTTTCCTGAGAGGTCAATTGGGATAAGGAGTGGATCATGTAGCTGAGAATGGTCTAGACTATCACTGTAGGTTGTATCTACCATATGATCTCCACTTTTGAGGGTAGGACCCCTTTCTCTTTTATTATGGAGGCATTGGTCCTTGCTAACCATGGAAATTCAACATATTTAACAGGGGAATAAAAGAGAAATTTAGAATCTCATGGGGAAGGTAGGCCATAGCTCATAATCTTACAAGAGTAAGGTTAACCACCAGAACTGATTTCCCTTCCTTATTCCCTACACCCTCTACGTCGCCCATCAAAGTATTTCACAGAGCTTCATGATAGCAATTAGGAACTTTTTAGATAGGTGAATCAATTTTTCGATAACATAGATGGTACTTTCTTTATCCCACCCACCCTAAATATTTATTCGCCACTGCTGCATGCACGCAACTATGGAATTTCTCTCCTCCACCCACCCAGTTTAGAATGAAAGAACTCCCACCTTTCAAAGTCAAATAGCAATAGAGAATTTCATTTCTTTAGTTGGCACAAAGAGAACGTCCGACATCTATTCCTAATGCCAACATCATTGATAGGAATGGGCGAATAGGAAATGATACCGATGAACTAGACCTTTCACCTAATATGGAAGAAGGATCCATTTTTTCCCAGCCAGAGCTTGCTCCTTCATTGAGATCATCTGGTGTGAGGAGCATGAGGTGCCCTCTCTCGAGATAGGTACTCTGGAGCGTATCAATGCAGGAGTTATCCTTTTCTATCCCCCTTTTTCTATAATTTTTGGACGGGACAAAGAGCACTTTCGAGGATAAGGGTCTTACCTAAGCCCTTATATATGAATATATAACCGGGAAGATATTGGTGAAAATGAGGTTCAGGAATACTTTGATTTCTTCCCCTCAAAGGGCTCTGCGAAGTCCAATATAAATCGAATATAACGAAACAACAGTAAGGAACAACTGAATATGGAGAAAAATAGTAGGGAACAAAATATTGTCGCAAGTAGGGAATAACAAATACCGTACAAATACGGTACAATTAAGGTATGTGTTCTTCCAGTAATTAATTATATATGTAATTAAGCTCTCTAATAATATGGAGTTGTATTTGCTCAAGCGTAAATACATATATAATTAATTACTTACTTCAATGACTATTTTGAAGGTTCAAAGCCTTCGAGGTCGAAATCATGATAGGAGCAGAAGGTCAAGAGGAATGGATCCTTAATAAATTTTCATGCTTGAGATCTCACACGCATGACAAATCACTGGAGCGAGTCTCCAACATGCTTTCGGAGTGGGGAAGATACTAAATCCACTCTCTAGGTCAGCTCATCTGGGTTATTCTCTGAAAAGGGCCCGCATAAGAAAGGAGTGGTTGATTTTCGATTGATTGGAGGTGTTCCTCGCCCTTCATTTGTCAAACCATCCATCCTTCCTCGCCCTCTAGAAAAAAAGGGAAGTAAAGGGAAGGAGGGACACTATAACACCCCTTTCTATTCAAAAATCATAACCCATTTTAGTTTATTAAAGCCAGTGAAGGAAAAAAAGAAGGGTCAAAAGAAGCGCAGCCTTGAGCGATATAAAAGGCAATTTATAACTAGCAAGATAGGTAAAGATAACAATAGTATAGTATAAGGCACCTTTGAGTGCAGGATGGCAGGGCATGAAACATAATACCGAAGTGTTTACCAACTACCTGCTCATAGAATTCCTTTTAGCCCTAGAACACTTACTTTATTAAGCCTTTAGGAGGTACTCTTATTAACTACCCTTATCTCAGAAGAAGGTATCAGGATGGAAGAAGAAAATGATCCAAATATCCATTTGTTCACCTCTTCTATCAATGTTGGTTCTATACTCTTATCATGGTTTTGTCAATCACTTCATTATGATGCTTGTTGGTCTTCTGCAACTTCTGAGTGAACTCCTCCTCTAAGGTAGGATAGATATAGGTCTAAGTGTAAAAGTATCCATCAGTCAAAGTGCAAAGGCATCGTATATGACCCATATTATGTGTGTACTACCAAGGTTTGGTCCTAGAACAGTGGCCATCCAACGATCTCCCACCTAGTAAGGCATCAATGATGTTTCCTGCATATGTGCGGGAATGATGAGCATCTATCGATTTCTCACGAAGCAAGGCTTCAGTGGTGTTTCTAGAACGATCCTAAGTTGTAACCCTTAGCTACGAGAGTGAAAATTGATCACTGAAAGAATGGTTTCTTGTACTAATTCTATAGACGTATTTGTTGATAGTCACGATGATGAACAAGATGACTGGTTAAAAATAAAAAGCTTAGGATGTATTGGGTCACCTTCAGGCATTCGTGTCAATTTCATTACCCTCGATCTACCGAACTTAGTACATTGAATTAGCTCTTTTTTCATCTGGCCCCTTAATCAGAACCTGAGATGAAATAAGGACTATTATTGAGAGCTTATTCCCTTATATATAAGCTCTCCCTCCCATATATGTGATATGCACCAGCCAGTGCATAGACTCTACAATGGAGAATCATTGTATATAAGAGGCATGGTAGGGGTCATTGAAGTAAAGGGAGACTGGCATGTCCCCCTGTCTATTAGATGAAAAGGTGAGTCAATATGGTCCCCTCTAGTGGATGGAAAATGTGAGTCGATATGGTCCCCTCGATCATAGGAAGGGGAAGGTAAACTGGCATGGTCCCATTTATGCCCATATAGATTATAGGTAATCCCCAACATGTATGTATCCACGCTTGGATTTTTGATTGATACTGGAGGGGATGCTTTTGGATCTGAGTGATATGTTGGCTATCATACAATTTTTATGTCTCTTGCCTTTGCCAGGTCAACTTCCTTTCCTACAACTGTCATCCTTACTTATGCCTCTAGTGATGGGGTTACTACTTTACTTGAATCTCCAATGGATGAATAAAAAACCAGCATGGGTTAAACAGAGTTCACTAGATATGGATCTTCTTTTGTTTCATTGGTTGATTCCCATGGTTGCCCATGACCTAATACGGTTCATTGAGCCTGAGCTCTGCAATGAAATCTACACCTGGCAGTGGAACCCATTCCTTTGCTTCTCTATCAGAAAAAACTACTAAATCTACACCCAGAACCGGATCTATTGCATCTGTCTTTGTTGGTGATGCCTACCTTGTGTAGGTGTCGTACCCTTTGTTGTTGGTATTGATACTCCCTCCACCACTTTAGCCTATGCCCATGACTCTGCCTTCATAGGTCAATCTGATCCCAATGGGTGTACATCTATGGATCATGTCATCTGATCTCGATGGGTGTACAAGTATGGATCCTGCCCATGCATTGGATCATCTAATAAGGCTAGTGGGTGGTAGGTAAGGCTGGTGGCTTTCTGGCTTCCGTAGTAGTAGTGGGTGGGTTCTTTTAGTAAAAGATTTAAATTCCTAGTTTACCCATAAGCAATTGAAGTTTCATATGAAGGATTAAATTTTGGTATTTTGGGGATTTCTTTTCTTTGCACAAAGACTATCCATAAGAAATTTGATGGCAACTGGTGACTCCAAAGTCACTATTGACTCAATTAATGACTACTCAAATTTGAAAGTGATTTATCTACACAGTTGGAAAAAACAAATTAAAAGCTTAAAGGCAAGTTTTGAAGAAATTCACTTCATGCATATCCATAGAAAATTCAACACAGTGAAAGATCAACTCTCCAAAAAAGATTTATACAACCCTCTGAGTTGTTTTTATTATGAGGAGATATTCAAAGAAATTGTTGCAAACACAAATAGTTTTATGATTTTCTAATGATACATTATAGTGTATGTTTTTTTAATTGTGTGAAAAAACATTGAATTTTAATAATAACCAGTTAAACCAGAAGCAACAAAAAAAAATATGGTTAAACCTTATATCCCCACAAACATATAATGAACTTGATAAAAAAATAATAATTAAAAAAACAATGAAAACTATTTATAATGAGATTAAAAAGATTTTTATTAAAGAAATAAAAAAAGTATATAAAATAAAAATAATAAATTAATTAAATTGAGTTGTTTGAGCAAGATTAATATCGAAAGCAAAAAGATTTGATTATTTAAGGGTAAGAATTAATATATAATTCTTGTGATATCAAAATAGAATAAAAAAAGGTAAAAAAAATATTTAATATATAATTTTTTATGAGATAATAATAGAATAGAAAAAGGGAAAAAAAATCTAAACCAAAGTCATAATAGTCAAACAATACTTTAGTGATAAAGTATAATTTGTTTTGGATAAAAGTGTCAAAGAGATTTTGAGAGTGAACACTCCAACTATCATCATGGATATGAGAACCTAATATGAATGGAAAAGATTGCTTATAATAAGCTAGTACTTTAGTTAAAAATTATTATCTCATAAAAATAATGGGCATTGTATATATCTACCTTTTAGTTCTGAAAAATCTTGGGACACTTGGATTATATATATTTAATTAGTCAAATATAGAGATCCAATAATTTCTTGCCAGATTTAAAAAAATTAAAAGAACAATATTTCAAGAAAACAACCAAAACAAAAATTATAGAAACCTAAGTAATTAAAATAGTAAAAATATCCAATCTAAATAAATTGAAAAACAAAATGTCTACTGATTAATTTAGCTTTTTAAGAAATCTCAAAACCTATTTCTATTCTATATAGCATGACACTATTGAAACTTAGGGAACCTATTCTACTTTCTATATAGCATGACACTATTGAAACTCAGGGCACGCTGAACTTAGGAAATATAAAATAAATCTAATTATTTTTCATGATAAACTATTAAACAACCAAATAAAACAAAAATTATAATAATTTTTGTAAAATGCTCAAAATTTGATATCTCATTTAAATGGTTGAATGCTTCAGAAACAATAAAGTATATATGAACTTGCTTTCTCATGGAACTCCAAGAACCATGAGTAGTCATTCATGGTAAAAAATTATCAAGCAAAGTCTAGTAACTTGGGTTACAAAAAAATTCATTTTACTAAAATAATGAAAACAATTCACTAAACTATCAAGCAAAGTCTAGTAATTCACATTACAAAATTCAAAATTTCACTAAATTATCGAGCAAAGTCTAGTAACTCGCATTACAAAATTTCATATCAGTATAATTCTAACAAAATTTCACTACTGTCACAACTATTATTATGGTGGAACAAAACATGCAAACATTACATAGGATTTGAATGAAAACGATGACCAGTTAAACAAAGAGAGCTAATATAAACCATGAGGGTTGTGTTTGAGGGGAGATGTCATGGGAACTTGGGCCTTACTGAACCCATTGCCCGATTTTGCATAACTCTATTCATAGGCGTAATGCCTATTTCTGGTTGCACTGTCATCAACGTGAGTGATTGGACAACTACCTATTGCTACATTGTCATCAGCATGGGTGATTGGATGCCTACCTATTGATGTACCGTCATCATAGTCATTGTTTGAAAGTACTGATGTGCAGCCATCGCAGCTGGAGAAAAGAGGATTCCAGGAGGCTGCATCGGCTGAACATTGAACTCCTCCTAGTTGATGTTTATGACTATGCCTTGTTTTGTTTCTTAGTGGATGATTTGGAAATGAAACAGGAAGTGAAAGACCTAATATACTTTCTTACATATTGTTCAAGTTTCCACCAGTAGAAATGGTGTTCTCTCATTGCCACTATCTTTATTACACCAAAGTGTCCTGCCACTGATAATAGTGGGATTCCCAAATTAGCTTTTCTCACTCACTTTATGGAAAGTAGAGATGGTGCAAATGGTAGATATGGTGTAGATGGAACAACAACCTATCCTGAGGATGGAAATTAGTGACAATTGTGTTTTCTCCCAATATCTTGTAGGTGATGGCGAAGTCAGGATCTTTCTAATAGAGTTGGGAATATCTAGTATCTAGAGGTCTCATGGTGGTAAGAGTCCAGCACCGTGGTGAGTGTCACGATTGGAGGTTGGATAAGGTAATGAATGACATGGTTGGTACTTCCTATCTTATACTTGATGTTGAGGTGGAACTACCGCAAGTATTTGGACAACTTTTGATGGGGGTCATTCTGCAATTTTCCTTGTGTTTGCATGAACTGCAACAACTTATGATCAATGTGGATGACTGTGTCTTTCCCTATAATTTAATGCCTCCACTAACGAGAAGATTTCACAATGGAGTACATTTCCTTGTCATAAGTAGGGTACTTTCGGATGATATCTGATAGTGTGTTATTATTATAGGTTGTGGGGTGGTCCTTTTGAGTGAGAACTGTTCCCACAACATAGTCTGAAGCATTTTTATTGATCTCAAAGGGGTGTTGCAGGTCCAGGTCCATAAAGGAATCGTTGCTAAAAGGCTTGAGTTTTCGGGGAAGTTCCGAACCTCCCCCCAAAAACGAATTTTGGCGGCAGTTTGGAACTGCCCCTAAAAGTCACTTTTTGGGGGAGGTTTTTCACTGCCCCTAAAAGTCACTTTTTAGGGAGGTTTATATCTCTTCAAAAATCGTCGCTAAAAAGATTGAATTTTAGAATTGGTGCCTTTACGGGTGGTTTGGAACCCCCCTCAAGAAGTCACTTTTAGGGGAATTTTAGAATCCCCTACGGAGCAACCTACAAGGGAAGTTTATATCTCTTCAAAATCCATCGCTAAAAGGATTGAATTTTAGCAACAGTGCCTTTAGCGGGGGTTTGGAACCCCCCTTGAAAAGTGATTTTGAGGAGTGGTTTAGAACCCCCTTCATAGAAACCTATAGGGGAGATTTATATCTCTTCAAAAACTACCATGAAAATTCTTGACTTTTAGTAGCGGTGATTTTGGGGTCAATTTGGAACCACTCTCAAAAAGATAGTTTTGGGGGAGGTTTAGAAGCTAGTCATAGTAATCTATGAGGGTGGATTAGAACTTGCTTTGTAGCAACTTTTGGGGCTATTCAGAAAACCCCCTCATAGAAATGTATGAGGGAGATTTAGAACCCCCCATGTAGAAGCTTATGAGGGTGGTGTAGAACCCCTATTGTAGCAAGCTATGAGGGTGGTTTAGAATCCATGTCATATAAAAATATGAGGGAAATTTAGAACCCCCCCTCATAGAAACCTGTGAGTTCATTTTAGAACCCCCCTCGTATATTATTATGAGGATGGTTGATAACCCCCCTTGTAGCATCCTATGAAAGTTCTTTAGAACCCCCCTCCTAACAGCTTATGTAGTTGGTTTAGAACCCCCCTCATAGAAAGTTACAAATCCAGTGTGGAATACCCTATAACAATATACAGGGACGGTTTGAAATACCCCTCATAGAAATTTATGAGGACATCTTGAAGGCCCCCTTGTATAAAGCTACTTGGTTGGTTTATAATCCCCCTCATAGAAAATTATGAGGGTGATTGAGAAACCCCCACATAAAAACCTACAAGGGAAATTTATATGTATGTGGGTATATATACATATACATATGAAAAAGGATTCAATTATTGGTCATTTACCCCTTTTTATATATTAGGGATGAGGATAGATTCTTGGTTTAAACCTAGAACTCCCAAGCGCTAGCCAACACACTACTTCCTATAAACAACCATAGCCAGATCTTCCTTCTTACCCAATCTGTTCTTAGTCCAACTGTGTAGGGTTCTCACATGGCGTTAACTAAGAAGGTATCAGCCCTGATTTCTCTGTGTCAGGTATAAGGTCTCCCTCCCATATATGCCCTACACTATATGTCATATAAGTACCTTATTCGATGTGTAATTAGTATGAAATAACTCCATAGCTATAGTTAATGGAAATATAACACCTATTAGCTTAGTAATCAAACATGTCATGTAAAAAGATATACCATTCATAACTTCTCTACAAGTAACGCAATTCCCATAAAATTCAATGTAATGGTAATGATAAGAAATAGGTGTTGCAACTAATCTCCAAGATTCATCATGTCTAATTCAGCCAATGTGTTTAAGCATAAACACCACTAGCAACGATACATGTAATACATATGTGTTCATTACAGATAATACGTGTCCTAACAAGTAGGAATGAGATCATTGTTTAAGCATCATTAGTATCAAGCTTGTTCATCATACAGTACTTGGAACCCATGGAATTACTAAGACCAGTGATCACTTAGGGATATAAGCCAATCCTAGCTTAATCTTAACTATAACACTTCTGGTATCAACCAACATCACCTATTAATTAGGGTAATACGTATGATGTAACTAGCATGTAATGTATAAGCTATAAGCATTATGGGAATACTGATACTATCTATAATGGAGATGTAAGCATAACAACCTAGCCAATCTATGTGTTGAGATCACTATGTCTGTAATCATGTAGAAGCTCAGTAAGGACTATAAGGGGGCAAGTTCTCGCCTAATGCTCCTCTAATGAATTGATCTAAAATCCCTTGTGTTGGTTGTAGGTTTTATAGAGTGTAGGGGTAGTTTTTGGAAAATGTGTTACTATAATTAATCGATGTAAAATCCATTTCCTGTACCGTGTGAATTTATTTTGTTTTTGTACTGTGTACGATTATTGATCTTCACTAAATTGTATTGGGCATACTGGCCTTAGAACTAACAGGTCAGATGTGAAAGCAGACTAAACTGCAGATCTTTGGCTAAACTGTGACTCCAAGAATAACCTAACTTCGCTAAAGAGGAACACCTGGAGATATGAAAGTCTATTTATCATAATAGCTTTCTATGGTACCTTCTGTTGAAATGTAACAAGGGAAGTCCTCATTCACATTTATGTGTTTTGTCATGGGGGGGAAATAAAGTGTATTTCCTAGACATGTTTTATTTGTAAAGTGACTTTTTAAATAAAGTGTTTCTATAAAGTGAATGTACTTTATAACTTCAAGTGATTTTAAGTTGTGGGACCCAAAAAGTATTTAATGAGCATTTATTACTTATTTTGTAATTAATGAGGAGCATTAAATATGAGCCCTCAGATTAGACTTATGATAGCCATTAGATTGAGTTGGCTATGTAAGTTAGGGTTTCTTGGGAAAACAAAAGAGTACAAATACATGCTTAGGGATGTGAGAAGAATACACCGAGAAGACGAGAGGAGTTGAGTTAGAGAGATTGCTTGAGAGAGGAAAGTGAGCATCAAGAAGGGCATGATTCGCAAGAGAGCTAGGGCACAAATCCCAAGGAGGCATTTTCTGTTTTGATTTGCTGAAGTGTTATTTTATTGGGACAAGTTGTACTGTACAGATCCGTACAGGCTGTACATCAACGTTCTTGAGGCACGTAAATCGAGGAAAGATTGTGCACAGTTTTCGAGGAAACCCTTGAAGAATTTTATGAATGAAGATGGTCGTATAGAAGGCAAGGTACAACTGCCTTTTGTGGCACAAATTTCAAGGTGCCAACTTTTAGCAAATTCGTACATCTGTACGGACTGTGGCATGGTTTTCAAGAAAAAATTGTAGCGGACTGTTTTGTGTTGTAAGAGGTATTCCTCTTAGATGAAAAGTGTTATTGATGTTGTTCTGAACTTTCTTGAAGTTGAATAATAGATCTCTCTCTCTCGTTGGGTTTCCCCACATTGGGGTTTTCCCTGGCATTTGCCTAAATTTCTGCATGTTATGGGTTGTTGTCCACTATATATTTCCGCTACATATTTTGCTTAGCAATGTGTATTTTTGCTTATGGAAATTTTTGAATGTGGGTTTTATGCATTTCTGAGATTTATGAAGATAATTATCTCTAGGTTGTTAAGTGTTTGACAGAATATTAGCTTGTTGATTTTGTCATTAAAAATCTACATGGTATCAGAGCTTGGGCTCTGAGTGACAGTGGGCAGTGTGATATTTGGGCAAAAGGGTGTGATTTTTTTCCTTGAGTTGTGACAGGGAATATGGATGCAAGCATTAGATATGATGATTGGTTGGATGGAATTTCCAACTACTTGCAGTGGAAGGTTCGTTTGTCAGTCATTCTCAAGGAGAAAAAGATCTATAGCTATGCCAACTCTGTTGTGGCATCTTTTATAGCAGATCATGTTTCTTTGGACTTGCATGAGATCAAGGAAGCCAAAGCTCAGAGGATTATACTCGATGGGGTGAAGGATCACCTTATCCCACACTTGGCTGAGAAAAGGACTACCAAGGAGATGTGGGATGCTCTTAAGAACTTGTTCGAGGTGAAGAACGAGAACCGGAAGATGGCCTTGAAGGCTAAGTTTCATGATACCAAGATGGGTAAGGAGGAGAGTGTCTCTTCTTATCTTACCCAGGTGGCTCAAGTTAAAGATGAGTTGCAGCTGTTGGAGAGGTCATTTCAGATTCTGAGTTGGTGAGGACATCCTTAAATGGATTCACCAAAGATTGGGATGTCTTAGTGAAGTGTGTGGTGGGTCGTGAGCATCTACCAGATTGGAGAAGACTGTGGGATGATTTCACTCAGGAAGAGATCCGACAAAAATCTTAGAGAAGTGATCAGAAGACAAACAAAGTTGATGAGAATGTTGCTCTTGTGGCAAAGAGAAAGAAGAAAGGAAGTTCCAGAAGGGACTTGATTAAAGTCAGATGCTATTTTTGTAACCAGTTGGGGTACCTTGCCTCTCATTGTCCTAAGAGGAAGAAGAAGAAGAAGAAGGATTCATAGAGGCCTGAGATAGCTGCTACAACAACCATAAAGGAATTTTCTTCAAATTTCGATCGGGAATTTTCTTTGGTGACCCTAGTTTCTAGAGTCAACAACAGAGGATTCAGAGGTGATGTTAGATGGATTTTGGATAGTGGAGCCTCTAACCACATGATGGGAATCTGGTGAGTATTCCTAGACCTGATAGAGATTGGTCCTGGCTGACAGGTGGGAAATGAAGTTGGTATGGCAAGAGTTGTACATGGAGTTGGGAATGTTAAATTCTAACTCAAGGTTGGGGGACTCTTGGAGCTTGATGCAGTTTTATTTGTTCGAGGGTTGAGTGTTAACTTGCTCTCAGTCTCATCCCTGGAGGATGTAGGATATTTTGTATTTTTCAAGAGGGAACATGTCCTTATCTATGGAGAGGGAGTCGACCCAGTAGAGCTACAATTGATCGGTAACTGGGTGAATAGGTTGTATATATTGAGAGGACATCCTTTAATGTATGATTCAGCATCGGATGAGGAGCATAAGGAGGCTTCTGAGACTACGGTGGTTCCAAGGTATCAGTATTTCATTCCGAGAGAAGAGACCGAGTCTCTTCTGAGCACTGGCAGAAGGATCAACCAAGTTGATTGAACCGATGCTCAAGATGAAGTGAGCTCAGGGTTCTGGGAGGTTGCCAGGAAAAGAGCTTCTAGTTTGAGTTTTGTGTAGGTGTTGCAGATGGCTCTGGGTTCATAGGGAGCTTCTACAGAGCACGGTGTGATGGGACCAGATGATGGATATGGCAGCGAGTACATCCCTCGTTAAGAGAGAGTGTTGAAATATAACAAGGGATTTCCTCATTCATGTTTTTGTATTTTTTCATGGGGGGGACATAAAGTCATATTTCCTAGACATGTTTTATTTGTAAATTGACCTTTCAAATAAAGTTCTTTTATAAAGTGAATGTACTTTATAGCTTAAAGTGATTTTAAGTTGTGGGACCCAAAAAGTATTTAATCAACATTTATTATTTATTTTGTAATTAATGAGGAGCATTAAATATGAGCCCTTAGATTAGAATGATGCCATTAGATTGAGTTGGTTATGTAAGTTAGGGTTTCTTGGGAAAATAAAAGAGTACATATACATACTTAGGGATGTGAGAAGAACACACCGAGAAGACAAGAGGAGTTGCATTAGAGAGATTTCTTGAGAGAGGAAAGTGAGCATCAAGAAGGGAACGATTCCAAAGAGAGCTAGGGTGCAAATCCCAAGGAGGCATTTTCTATTTTGATTTGTTGCAGTGCTATTTCCTGGGACAGGTCATATTGTATGGATCTGTATAGGCCATACAACATCATTCTTGAGGCACAGAAACTGAGGCAATCTTGGGCACATTTTTTGAGGAATACCTTGAAGACTTTTTTGAAGGAGGACGGTCATATAGAAGGAAAGGTACAGCTGCCTGTTATGGCACAAATTTTGAGGTGCCAAATTTTAGCAAATCCATACAGTTGTACGGACTATGGCACAGTTTTCAAGAAAGATTTGTAGGGGATTGTTTTTGTGTTGTAAGAGGTATTTCTCTTGCTTGAAAAGTGTTATTGATGTTGTTTTGAACTTTCCTAAAGCTGAATAATAGATATCTCTCTCTCTCATTGTGTTTCCCCACATTGGGGTTTTCCCTGGCATTTGCCTAAATTTCTGCATGTTATGGGTTGTTGTCCACTGTGTATTTCCGATGCATATTTTTCTTAGCAATATGTATTTCTGCTTATGGAAATTTCTAAATGTGGGTTTTATGCATTTCTGAGATTTATGAAGATAGTTATCTTGAGGTTGCTAAGTGTTTGACAAAATATTAGCTTACTGATTTTGTCATTAAAAATCTACACCTTCCATATTCATTCTAATAGTGATGGGATATTTTTCTACTTTTTTTCAACCCTACTCTCTATAGGCTCATTGACCAGCCACCCAACTTGGATAAATGGAAGAAAATTGGTTCCCATTATAGAGTAGGGGGCATGGAAGCACTATGAACCAGGTAGAGGTTACATTTCGATCATGAATAAATCCTAACAATGAATAAATCCTAAGAATTAGGTTAATTGGTCAAATCATGCCACTTTCACCCCTGAACATTATGAAGCTTAAAGAAATTCTCTCGATCATGACATGATCTATTACGTAGATAAAGGCATGATTGGTTATTCAAGGTGAAATATACCAGATATATAAAATATGCATAACAGAAACGAAATGCTAGAAATAACAGAATAACAGTAAAATATCCAGCATAATCTTCACAATACATAGAAATGATATACGAAATAGCAACAGAAATAGCACTTGAACAGAAATAGCACTTGATTCAGATAGCAATGTTCACTGGCGTCTTCGAGGGGGCAACCTCCAATCGAGCATCGCTTTGTTACAATAATATCCAAGCTAGGGTTCTCATACCCTCGACTCCTATTTATACTAAAAAGAAGCATCTAGAGGAAGATCCTTCTAGAAGTAGAAGCTTCTATTAGGTCTTCTTACATCCGCCTTATTCTATTTTATTGAAAGGTCTTATTAATATTGACCTTTATTACATACGAATACATTGATCTACCTATGTGCTGGTTAGGACCTTAACATGTCCGCCCCTTAAAAAGAACCTTGTCCTCAAGGCTTGAGATGAGAAAACTGCTGCAGAATGGTAGCTGGTTCCCAAGTGGCATCTGCTGGAGTCATATCTTTCCACTGTACGAGAACTTCCTTGATGGTTCGCTGATGCAGG
>JASDQU010586637.1:67246-78491 GCA_032191745.1 Picea mariana | reverse complement strand
ATGAAGAATTGTAATAGATTTTGGATCTTCCCTTGATACCATCTTTTATCTATGTTCATTAGAGTTAGAAGTATCGAGGAGTCATTTTATATTATTCCACTAAGGATTTAGACAATAATTTTTTTGATGAAAGGAATTCATGATATACATGATATACTGTTTATTTAATTTTTTATGGCTTCATTATTCTACAATTGAGCTATGAGATTATATTTTTATAATGCCTAGTACTCTTTCCTTTTTATATAGGTAAATAAATGAGACCCAATGATTAGATCTCTCTTTACTTAGTGGATTTTATATGTTTTCTTTCAGTTCTTTCGTATCTACACACCATTAATATTTCATGTCATATAGTATAAGATAAATGTTCCCAATGGAAGGATACTATGTATGGTTGGGTCTTGTTGCTCCCACATATCTTCTCCACTTCGCCCTTGAGAAACACTTTAAATATATACTAAAAAACATATGTGCATAAAGATTTATCTCAACGGATTAAGGAATGATTCAATATTACTCCGTCGTACCCACTTGGGGTTCCATACCTTGCGCACCAAGTTGGGTATCAAAGACTCTGAATGACACCTGGTGCTTAAGTACCACGACAATCTGTATTGATGCATCCATATAGATGGAGTTTCTAGACATCTCATTACCAGGTGTGGCTTATCGATATGACGTCAAAATAGAGCAGAAAATTAAATAGAGGAAGAGAGAGTTTGTATCTGTGATTTCCTCATAATAGAAGTAAGGAAAAGGTATCCCCAACACAAAAAACAAAGGACAGAGCAAGGATGGACCACTGAAGAACAACCAATATAAGCCGCAAATAAATAAGGGTAATGGGAAGATGAAGAAAGAAACTGGAAAGTGGTGTGAATTCCATAAAATCCCCTGGAATAACATCGATGAATGTCGCTCAAAGAATTCATTACCGGTCGCGCTAAAAGCCTTAGATTCATATGCGAGTTTAGACTCATAATAAAAACTAGAAAAGGGGAATCAAATCATTGATGCGGAAACCAACGCCACCATCTCTACCACCAAGTTCTAGCCAAGTGAAGCTAAAGAACCAGAGGAAGCTGAGAGCATTTTTCACTCACAAATGTGGGTGAAGGGTGATCTGTTGCACTTCATTTTCGATAGTAGAAGTAAAAAAAGATTCATCTCAACAGAGGTCACCAAGCGGTTGGACCTACTGACAACACCACTTCTACAACCTTACGCCATTAGGTGGCTCCACCAATGGAGAGATATCTGTGTCATCCAATAGTGTCACCTTCCATACGACATCAAGCCCTTCAAGGATGAGGTATAGTGTGATATTTCCCCCCTTGAAGTTTGTGATGTTCTATTAGGCCAACCTTACCTATGGAAACATCATGTTGTATATGAATCTAGACCTCACAATGTTATTATTACTTGGGGCATACAATTGTATAGGATACCAAACGTATCCCTGCCTACCACCATTTATTTGATCTCCACTAAGCAATGTAGGAAGGTCATCTCCCAAACTCGAAATTTTTTCTTCTTTATAATTCTCTCTCAAAGTGAACATAAGGTAGCATCCATGTACATTTCCTCCTCAAAGGGCTTGATCTCCATGCAACAAAAGTAGGTGGACAAGATCGTGGAGGAATACAAAGACACATTCTCCTCACCCACTAGGGTACCTCTGCATTGTCAGGTCAAGCATTGAATCGATCTGACCCTCGATGCACCTCTACCTAATGGTCCATTATATCACCACTCTCTTATGGAAAATTAGGAAATGAAGTTCTATATCCAAGAGTTACTTGAAAAGGGGCACATCCAACCAATATCCTTACCCTGTGGAAGCTCAATTGTACTTGAGCAGAAGAAAGATGAGACCTATCACTATGCATTGATTATAGGGCCCTAAACAAAATCAAAGTCAGGAACTGGTACCCAATTCCCCAAATTCATGACCTTCTTGACTAGCTCAAGGGAGCCAAGTACTTTAGTAAGATTGACCTAAAGTCCAGCTACCACTAGGTCCCAATAGAATAGATTGATGTATGGAGGACTACTTTCAAGTACAAACCATGTCTTTTTGAATGGATAGTCATGCCCTTTGGTTTAATGAATTCCCCAACTACTTTCATGAGGTTGATGGATGATATATTGTGGCCTTTCACCAATTCTTTTTTGGTGGTATATATGGATGATATCCTCATCTTCAACAAGAGTTGGGTAGAACACTTGCAACATATTCAACAAGTACTTCACACTCTGTAGCAACACAAGCTATATGCTAACTTGGAAAAATTCTCCTTCGACATGAACAGGGTCCAATACCTAGGCTACATTGTTGATTATCATGGTGTGCATGTGGATTTATCCAAGATCCAAGTCATCTGTGACTGGCCAGCTCCGACCACACTAACCAATCCTCAGAGTTTCTTGGGACTTGCCAATTTCTATCACAGGTTCATGCTGGGATTCTCCCGTATCGCATGGGCCCTCATCCAAGTGACCAAGTGTGAAGGAAAATAAAAGTTCGTGTGGGCACAATCGCAACAGAGAGCATTCAATGATTTGAAAAATTACTTCTTCTCAACTCCGGTGCTCTCATTACCTGATCTACAACAACCTTTTGAGATTGAGAGAGATGCCTTAGATTATTCTGTGGGAACAATTCTCACTAAACATGGTCATCCAATGGCCTATCATAGTGAGACACTATCAGATGTCGTCCATAAGTAACCCACTTGTGACAAAGAAATGTATTCCATTTTACAAGCCTACCATCAATGGAAGCATTACATTCTCTTGAAGGATACAATCATCCACATTGATCACAAGCCTATGTAGTTCATGTAGACACAAGGCAAATTGTAGAAATACAGCCATCAAAAGTGGTCCACATACTTGCAACAATTTCATCTCAATATCAAATATAAGATAGGGAGAACCAATCACATCGTTGATTGCCTCAATTGACCTCCAGTTACAACATTAACCACAGTGCTCCACTCTTGTGGAAATCAGGTGTCTGGGTGGCCCCAACTCTACCGGAGTGATCGTGAACTCACTACCACGTACCATATGCTGGGCGCAAGTATGCTCATCATTGAATTTCATATTTAGGACGGACTATTATGCCATCTGGTCCATCTTTGTGTTCCTTCAAGAGAGGGGATGAATTCGATTTGGGAATCTCACTACAGTTGGATGAAAGGACACTTTGATGTGGAAACAATAATGGCAATGCTGCAAAAATATTTCTATTGGTTGAAACTTTTACAGGAAGTCAACAAGTACATACAATATTACACTTCCTGTGTCATTTCCAAACCAACCATTAAGAAGCAAGGCCTGTACACCCCTCTGTCCACTCCTGATAGGCCCTGAGAGTCCATCTCGATGGAATACATGTATTTCCTTCCTTCAACCAGGTAGGGAAATGACTATGTTTTTGTGGTGGTTGATCGATTTTCTAAAATGGTCATTCTGACAACCTGCAAGAAGAGTATCACAGTGGAGGCCACTACCAAGATATTCTTCGAATGGGTATGGGTACATTTTGGGATACCATAGACCATCATCTCAGATTGGGACAACAAGTTCCTAAGCACATTTTGGTAGAGCCTTTGGTCATTGTTGGACACCAAGCTCACCAAATCCACTGCCTTCAACCCCCAAAAAGATGGCCATATATAGGTCGTCAATCAGATGATTGTGCATATCTTACGCATGCACACGTCCAAGCATACACACACATCGGAGGAGATTCTCCCCTATGTTTGAAAAAACTACAAAAAATCTCTCTATAGCTAGATTGACCACATCCCCTTTTAGGTGGGGCTGGGATTTCAACCATTGGGTCCCATCGATGTTGCACTACCCTTGTGATCACATAGGAATAATATTCCCCTATTTAGTTTGAAGTTGATAAAGCCACCAATTTTATTGAACGAATTCATCACATCTTCCAACATGTCCGTGATATTTTGGAAAAATCCATTGCTAAGTACAAGCAGTGCTATGATCAACATCGGGTGCCACATAAGTTTTAGGTGGGAGACAAGGTTTGGCTACATTTGTAGAAGGAGCGCCTTATAGGACACCATCAAAGGCTTCATCCACTTTTATATGTTCCTTACACCATCACTAAGAATGTGGGTGACAATTCTTTTGAGCTAAGTATTCCCCCTTGGGTTGCACCGAGTGTTCAATGTGGACCTCCTTTGGCCATACTTTCCACCATTATTGCACACATCAGATATTTCAAAGCAGTTGACATAGACAGAGCTCAACCTTAACTGTATGGAACAAGAAACCATTGATTATATGGTGGACACACAGGTGAAGGGCACTCACCTTTAAAAGATTTGGCTTTATCATGTTGTCAAAACAAGGTAGCTCCTACACAAAGACAAGTGGCTCACTTGGGGCCAAGTTCAAAAAAAATTTCCCCATCTGATGGGGGTACTCAATGCAATGGAGACCATTGCTTCCTAAGGGGGGAGTATTGATCAAGGTGGATATCAGTGGTCACCCACCTATTCCACTATCTTGAAGAAGATTTTTCCATTTTGGCAGTTTTTCTACACTTTTTTGAGTCCTTAACTTTCGAGGCTATGTTGAGACCCTAAACAACATTTTCTTGGTGTGGAAACACCCAGATGATAGCTGAAGTCATTTATGGGTCGAATGGAATGTGTACTTCTGAGCTAGACCATTCCAATGGACTATCATGCATGCTAAATTGAGATTGTATGCAAACGTTACAACCCCAAGAAGTTGGCATACCAACTAACCCCATTGGGGCCCATAATCCTTTTGGTGTTTCATCTCTGAGTGTTAGTTTTTTGGATGTTTAGGGTTCTGTCATTGCTTCTTTATGATAACAATTCCTTTCAGCCTCATTGTAATGTGCTTTGGAGAATGTGCATACCCGTCACATCTCTTCTCAGAGATCAACTACCACCATTGAGCGAGTTTGTTTCATTTTGCATTTGCTTACAATTTATCAAAGTTCATTTATCATTAGAAGTCAAGTTTCACTATCTCTCTTTTTTTTTGTTATAACTTCGTATTTCATTCCATTCTATTTATGAATCTGGATCATCACCTTTGATGGAATGAGAGACTATGGGATTTTTAAGTTCTTTCGGATCCAAAACATGAGGAGCTAGAGCATGATGTTGCAAAGGATCGTAGGGTTCTTGGATCCTGATCAACGATGTTTTTGAGTGGGACATGATATACATCACTTAGAATTTGATGGTATATACTTCCTTACAGGACTGTCTTGACATGTTGTATTGGTAGTCTTGAAAGGTGGTCCTACTTGCACTGTGGATGAGTATATTGTTTCACACTGTTGATCAGGGTCGATAAAGAGCAACAACTAGGTACAAATTAAATATGTCCAATATTTTCCCATGCATGCCATATTATTCATGATCACTTAGGTAGTTGGATCCACATCACCCCACTTATCCTCACAGGCCCATATTCACTATGCACTTGGGTGCTAGCAAACCATAATTATGATTGCTAGACTGGATTGGTAAGTCAACATGAGAGATTATTTGACTAAATGCAATACTAGTAGGAAAACACAATTTGGATATGGTTCCATCCTTGTATATTTCTTCCTAGAGTGAGTCCCTAGGATGCATCCACATGTATCGACTCTGTTTACTAGACCATATGACCCCAGGATGAGGAAACAAATAGATTGCATGGATTTCCTACGGGGCGGCTTGCCCATGATCACCTTTGGTTAGGATCTCTTAGATTGTTGGGATGAGTAGATAGTCACCATAGATGACTACCCTTATGCTGGTATTGAAATCCAACATGATCGTGAGTTGTTACTCCCTCTTGAAGCACAGTGGGGGGACATAGGTAATAAATAGCACATATGTTTTTTGGTTTTTTAAGTTATAACATTTTCTATGAATTTAATGTTATTTTGATATGTAGTGATATTGACAATGAAAATGTATGCCATGGATATGGGACCAGTTTAACTGGTAGGGATGTCCCTAAACCACCATAGGCCTAGGGAGAAGAGAAGAAATTATAAAAGGAGGAGGGATATGAAGACACAACTCATAACCTCCATGAGGTGAATAGGAACCTAGTGGGGTTAACAATGGGTGTGCCCTTGATGAGGGTAGATGATGTTCTCGAGAGGTTACAGTGCCACATGGTAGGGGTACAACATCCCTTTGTATGACTACAAAGGTGGGTGGCCTTGACACACACACACACACACACACACACACACACACACACACACACACACACACACACACACACACACCTTGAGATGACTAGTCGAGAGTCTCTCTTTTTGTAGAATCTATTGATGATGGATTGGATCTTTTTATACTCTATCATTATGGGCCATGTAACCTGATTTTTTATATTGCATAGTTTTTGTACATGATGTATTGCCATTTTATCTTATTTGTACATATAGTTCATTTTTTCTCATAAGTTAAATGATTATTATTTATATACCATGATTATTGTAAATGCATGCATGTATTGATGTTCTTTTTAATGAAAAAAATTCCAATCCAATACATATTTATCCAATGAATAAACTAACATGTTAAAATTTTAGGAACATGATCGAAACCACTAAATATGAATCAAAATACGCAACTAACCTACGAATGCTTATAGAAATAGCTTAGTAAATAAATTTGATGGCTACAATATCCTCTGCAATGTTGTCAGTCATATGATTGAGGTATGTTCCCCTTGAACTCACCAATTGGTTTGTGGGTGAAAAAATCACTCATGTAGTGGAAGCTATGTTCAAGGTTCTATGACTAGTGTCATATGCAAAACCTACATAGATTGGGATAGATGTTGACATCTACAATTCAATCACCAAGTATGATAATTATACAAACTAAATTAACCAAATGAAAAAAAATAAAAAGGATCTAAAGTACACAAATTTAAAAATACTATATGTTACAAAGCATGATGCGACATTGTTGCATATGCATAATACCTTTTTAGATAGATCCCATTGCCAGTATTAGACAAAGGATTTCCTTCATAGTTAAATAACACATAGGCCCCCTTTTTCAATACATGTATTACAATGTAAGGACCATGCCAAAGTGGTTCGATTTTTTTTTCCCTAACTTTTCATGATCCCAGTCATAAACCAAAACCACGTCTCGTTCAATAAAGAGACGAAGACAAACATTTTTACCACACTAGCATTTGATATGCTTCCTATGAATCTCATTAGCTAACAAAAATTATCAACTATTCTCATCAATATGGGCCAAATAAAGAAGACATTCCTTCTTTTCAAAGGTATTAGGTAAGAGTTGTATGGATAGCTTCAACAAAGGTATTTTTCATTCAATTAGCATAACTGCCTCCACTCCATGAAGGATTTGGAAAGGCATAAAATTGGTGGTAGTTTCAACTGAGGTTTAGTAATCCCATAATGTTGATAAAATAATAAAGTTCTAGTTGGTTTTATGCTTTCCCACCATCCATTACATCATAGTCTTCAAAACTCGATTAATGGCTTCAACTTGACCATTAGGATGAGGATAGTAAGGAGACATGTTTTCATGCCTAAAATCCAACTTGGCTGCTAACTTAATCATCATTTTATTTTGAAAATGTGATGGTCAATAATGATAATTTTGGGCACGCCAAAGTTAGCGATAATATGGTTGAATATGAAAAGCATAATTGTGGTTCTATATTTGGAAGAATTAGGCACAATCTTGACCCACTTGTTGAAGTGCTCAACAACGACAATGATATAGTTGTAACTATTAGCCAAATCAATACTTATATGTCATAAAGTATATCCCCTACTTTGCGAAGGGGCCAACAATAACCATTGGATGTAACGAAGAAATATGAGAATGCATTTTATGAGTAAAAACATGGTAAGGGTGACACTTATGGATTGAAATATTTCAATATTTAAATATGGATGGCCAAAACACATCATACATGAAAATGTTTCAAGGCCATGGCTATTCTAGAAAGATGACCACCACATGCTACAACATGGAAATCATTCAAGACCCTCTTAACCTATTCATAGACTAAACACTGACAAAAAACTATCCCACTTTCTGATGATATAAATAAGGGTATTTTTAAGGATTCAAATATTATAAATATTATACATGCATACATACATGCATGCATACATACATACATACATATATATAGTGGGGGGACATAGGTAAGAAATAGCACATGTGTTTTTTGGATTTTTAAGTTATAACATATTTTGTGGATTTAATATGTTGAGATATTGAAAATCAAAATGCATGTCATGGATGTGGGACCAATTCATCTGGTAGGAATGGCCTTAAAACACTGTAGGTCTAGGGAAGAGAATCATTTAGACAAGGAGGAGGTCGATGAAGAAACATCTCATAACCTCCATGAGGTGTAGAGGAACCTAGGGGAAGTAACAATGGGTGTTCCCTTGATGAGGGTAGATGATATTCCTTAGAGGTTATAGTGCCATGTGGTAGGGGTACCAAATCCCTTTGTTCGACTACTGAGGTGGGTTTCCATGAGACACAAACACTCCTCGAAATGACTAGTCGAGAGTCTCTCTTTTTGTAGAATCTATTGATGATGGATTAGATATTTTTATACTGTATCATTATAGCCCATGTAACCTAATTTTGTACACTGCATAGTTTTTGTACACGATGTATTGGCCTTTTATCTTATTTGTACATATAATTCAATTTTTCTCATGAGTTAAATGATTGCTATATATATATATATATATATATATATATATATATACCATGATTATTTTAAATGCGTGCTTGTATTGATGTTCTTTTCAATGAAACAAATACTAATCCAATACATATTTAGATAATGAATCAACTAACATGTTTAAACTTGTAGGAACATGATCATAAGTAACAAACTCAAACTATCACTCAAGAAGTTGCACTCTCAAATGATTTCTACGAAGAGTGGGATTTCTCAAAAGATATACATAATTCAACTATCACACCACTAAATATGAATCCAAATACACAACTAACTTATGGATGATGACATAAATAGCTTAGGAAATAAATTTGATGATACTCCACAATGTTGTTGTTCATAGGATTGAGGTATGTTCCCCTTCAAATCATCAATTTTTTTGTGGTTGAAAAAATCACCCCTGCAATGGAAGTGATGTTCAAGGTGCTATGACTAGTGTCATCTGCAAGACCAACATAGATTGGGATAGATGTCGACATTTTCAAATAAAGCACCAAGAATGAGAACTATACAAATAAAACCAACCAAATGAAAAAAAATAAAAAGGGTCTAAAGTACACAAATTAAAAAATGCAATATGTTACGCAGCATGATGTGACTTTGTTGCTTATGCATAGTATATTTTTAGATAGATCCCATTGCAAGTATTAAACAAAGGATTTACTTCATAGTAAACTAGAGCATAGGCCCTTTTTTCCAATACATAACTTACAGTGTAAGGACCATGCCAAAGTGGTTCAAACTTTCTTGCCCCTAATTTCTCATGATCTTGGTCAGAAACCAAAACTAGGCCTCTTTCAATGAAGAGACAAGGACAAACATTTCTACCATACTAGGATTTGATATGCTTCTTATGAATCTCATTAGCCAACAAAAACTCTCAACTAATCTCATCAACATGGGCCAAATAAAGAAGACATTCTTTCTCTGTAAAGGTATTAGGTAAAAGTTATATGGATAGCTTCAATGAAGGTATTTTGCATTCGATTAGAAGAACTTCCTCCACTCCATGAACTAGTTGGAAAGGTGTAAAAATGGTGGAGGTTTTAGCTGAGGTTTGTTAGGCCCATAATGTTGAGAAAGTAATTAGGTTCTAGTTCATCTTAGGCTTTCCCACCATCCATTGCATCATAGTCTTCAAAAGTTGATTAGTAGCTTCAACTTGACCATTAGGCTAAGGATAGTAAGCAGATGATTTTTCATGCCGAAAACCCAACTTGGCCGCTAACTCAATCATCATTTTATTTTGAAAATGCAATCCATGATCATTAAAAATAATTTTGGGCACACCAAACTTAGCGATAATATGGTTGAATATGAAAAGAATAATTGTGGTTCTATCTTTGGAAGAAGTAGGCATAACCTTGAATCATTTTTGAAGTGTTCAACAACCACAATTATTTAGTTGTGACCATCGGACAAAGAAAGACTTATATGTCATAAAGTATATCCCCAACTTTTCTAAGGGGCCAACAATAACCATTGGGGGTAATGGAGCAATATGAGCATGAATTTTATGAGTAAAACATTGATAAGGGTGACACTTCTAGATTGCATTTACGCAATATTTAAATATGGATGGCCAAATTAATTATACACGTAAAAATTCTAGGTCTTGGCTATTCTAGAAAGATGACCACCACACGGCTACAACATGGAAATCATTCAAGACCCTATTAATCTCTTCATGGACTAAACATAGGTTCACAAAACCGATCCCACTCTATGATGATATAGAGAAGGGTATTTTTTAAGGATTCAAATATTATACATACATGCATACATATAGTGGTGGGACATAGTTAAGAAAGAGCACATGTGTTTTTTGGTTTTTAATTTATAACATTTTCTGTGGATTTAATTTAGTTTTTTTTTAATATGTAGTGATATTGACAATCAAAATGTATCCCATGGATGTGTGACCAGTTCAACTGGTAGGGATGGCCCTAAACCACCATAGGTATAGGGAAGAGAAGCAATTAGACAAGGAGGAGAGAGATGAAGACACAACTCATAACCTCCATGAGGTGCAGATTAACCTAGAGGGGTTAACAATGGATGTGCCCTTGGTGAGGGTAGATGATGTGCCCCAAAGGTTACAGTGCCACATGGTAGGGGTAAAAAATACCTTTTTCTAACTACTAATGTGGGTGGCCATGAGACACAAACACACACACACCTAGAGATGACAAGTTGAGAGTCTCTCTTTTTGTATCATCTATTGATGACAAATTAAATCTTATTATATTGTATCGTTATGGGACATGCAACCCGATTTTGTACACTGTATAGTTTTTCGACACGATGTGTTGGGATTTTATATTATTTGTACATATAGCTTAGTTGTTGTTAAGAGTTAAATGATTATTATTTATATACCATGATTATTGTAAATGCATGCTTGTATTGATGTTCTTTTTAATGTAAAAAATTCCAATGTGATACATATTTAGCCAATGAATCA
>JASDQU010586637.1:51751-67226 GCA_032191745.1 Picea mariana | reverse complement strand
TGTAAGGACCATGCCAAAGTGGTTCAAACTTTCTTGCCCCTAATTTCTCATGATCTTGGTCAGAAACCAAAACTAGGCCTCTTTCAATGAAGAGACGAGGACAAACATTTCTACCATACTAGGATTTGATATGCTTCTTATAAATCTCATTAGCCAACAAAAACTCTCAGCTATTCTCATCAACATGGGCCAAATAAAGAAGACATTCTTTCTCTGCAAAGGTATTAGGTAAAAGTTGTATGGATAGCTTCAGCGAAGGTATTTTGCATTCGATTAGAAGAACTTCCTCCACTCCATGAACTAGTTGGAAAGGTGTAAAATTGGTGGAGGTTTTAGCTGAGGTTTGGTAGGCCCATAATGTTGAGAAAGTAATTAGGTTCTAGTTCATCTTAGGCTTTCCCACCATCCATTGCATCATAGTCTTCAAAAGTTGATTAGTAGCTTCAACTTGACCATTAGGCTAAGGATAGTAAGGAGATGAGTTTTCATGCCGAAAACCCGACTTGTCCGCTAACTCAATCATTATTTTATTTTGAAAATGCAATCCATGATCAATAACAATAATTTTGGGCACACCAAACTTAGCGATAATATGGTTGAATCTGAAAAGAATAATTGTGGTTCTAACTTTGGAAGAAGTAGGCATAACCTTGAATCATTTTTGAAGTGTTCAACAACCACAATTATTTAGTTGTGACCATCGGACAAAGAAAGACTTATATGTCATAAAGTATATCCCCTACTTTGCTAAGGGGCCAACAATAACCATTGGGGGTAATGGAGCAATATGAGCATGAATTTTACGAGTAAAACATTGATATGGGTGACACTTCTAGATTGCATTTATGCAATATTTAAATATGGATGGCCAAAATAATTATACACACAAAATTTCTAGGTCTTGGCTATTCTAGAAAGATGACCACCACGCGGCTACAACATGGAAATCATTCAAGACCCTCTTAACCTCTTCATGGACTAAACACGGGTTCACAAAACCGATCCCACTCTATGATGATATAGAGAAGGGTATTTTTTAAGGATTCAAATATTATACATACATACATACATACATACATACATACATATAGTGGTGGGACATAGGTAAGAAAGAGCACATGTGTTTTTTGGTTTTTAATTTATAACATTTTCTGTGGATTTAATTTAGTTTTTTTTGGATATGTAGTGATATTGACAATCAAAATGTATCCCATGGATGTGTGACTAGTTCAACTGGTAGGGATAGCCCTAAACCACCATAGGTATAGGGAAGAGAAGCAATTAGACAAGGAGGAGGGAGATGAAGACACAACTCATAACCTCCATGAGGTGCAGAGGAACCTAGAGGGGTTAACAATGGATGTGCCCTTGGTGAGGGTAGATGATGTGCCCCAAAGGTTACAGTGCCACATGGTAGGGGTAAAAAATCCCTTTTTCTAACTACTAATGTGGGTGGCCATGAGACACAAACACACACACACCTAGAGATGACAAGTTGAGAGTCTCTCTTTTTGTATCATCTATTGATGACAAATTAAATCTTATTATATTGTATCGTTATGGGACATGCAACCCGATTTTGTACACTGTATAGTTTTTCGACACGATGTGTTGGGATTTTATATTATTTGTACATATAGCTTAGTTGTTGTTAAGAGTTAAATGATTATTATTTATATACCATGATTATTGTAAATGCATGCTTGTATTGATGTTCTTTTTAATGTAAAAAATTCCAATGTGATACATATTTAGCCAATGAATCAGCTAACATGTTTAAACTTGTAGGAACATGATCATAAGTAACAAACTCTAATTGTCACTCAAGAAGTTTCAGTCTCAAATGTTTTCTAATAAGATCAAGATTTATCACAAGATATACATTATTCAATTATGACACCACTAAATATGAATCCAAATACACAACCAACCTACAGATGCTGACAAAAATAACTTAGGAAAGAAATTTCATGGCTACATTGTACTCCACAATATTGTTTGTCATAGGATTGAGGTATGTTCCCCTTGAAATCACCAATTGGTTTGTGGGTGAAAAATCACCCATGTAGTGGAAGTGATGTTCAAGGTGTTATGACTAGTTTGATTTACAAAACCTACATATATTGGGATAGATGTCAACATATGCAAATCAAGAACCAAGCATGATAAGTATACAACCTGAATCAACCAAATGAAAAAAATAAACAGGCTCTAAAGTACACAAATTTAAAAATACAATATGTTACAAAGTATGATGTGACATTGTTGCTTACACATAATACCTTTTTAGATAAATTCCATTGCAAGTATTAGAAAAAGGATTTCATTCATAGTCAACTAACACATAGGACCATTTTTCCAATACATGGCTTACAATGTAAGGATCATGCCGAAGTGGTTCAAACTTTCTTTCCCCTAACTTCTCATGATCCTAGTCAAAAACGAAAAACCAAGCCTCCTTTAATGAAGAGATGAGAACAAACATTTTTACCATACTGGGATTTGATATGCATCTTATGAATCTCATTAGCCAACACAAATTCTCGATTATTCTCATCAATATGGGGCAAATAAACAAGACATTCCTTCTCTGCAAAGGTATTAGGTAAGAGTTGCATGGATATCTTCAACGAAGGTACATTGCATTTAATTAGCAAAAATGCCTCCACTCCATGAATGAGTTGGAAAGGTGTAATATCAGTGGAAGTTTTAACTGAGGTTTGGTAGGCCCATAATATTGAGAAAAGCATAAGGTTCTAGTGTGTCTTAAGCTTTCCCACCATCCATTGCATCATAGTCTTAAAAACTTGATTAATGGATTCAACTTGATCATTAGGCTGAGGATATTAAGGAGATGTGTTTTCATGCCGAAAACCCAACTTGGTTGCTAACTCAATCATCATTTTATTTTGAAAATGTGATCCATGATCAATAAAGATAATTTTGGGCACACCAAACTTAGCGATAATGTGGTTGAATATGAAAAGCACAATTGTGGTTCCATATTTGGAAGAAGTAGGCATAGCCTAGACCCTCTTGGTGAAGTGGTCAACAACCATAATGATATAGTTGTGACCATTAGCCAAAGAAAGACTTATATGTCATAAAGTATATCCCCTACTTTGCGAAGGGGCCAACAATAACCACTGGGTGTAACAGAGCAATATGAGCTCACATTTTATGAGTAAAAACTTGATTAGGGTGATACTTCTCGATTTCATTGATGCAATCTTTAAAAATTGATTCCCAAAATCATCGTACACAAAATTGTTTTTAGGTCATGGTATTCCAAAAAGATGACAACCACATGCTATAACATCAAAATCATTCAAGACCCTCTTAACCTCTTCATGGACTAAACACCGACGCAAAACTAATCTCACTCTCTGATGATATAGAGAAGGGAATTTTTAAGGATTCAAATATTATACATACATACATACATACATACAATGGGGGGACATAGATAATAAAGAGCACATGTGTTTTTTGGTTTTTTAAGTTATAACGTTTTTTGTGGATTTAATATTATATTTTGGATATGTAGTGATATTGACAATCAAAATGTATGCCACATATGTGGGACTAGTTCAATTGGTAGGGATGGCCTTAAACCAACACAGGTCTAGGGAAGAGAAGTAATTAGGCAAGGAGGAGGGAGATGTAGACACATATCATAACTTCCATGAGGTGTAGAGGAACCTAGAGAGGTTAACAATGGGTGTGCCCTTTATGAGGGTAGATGATCTTCCCCAGAGGTTATAGTGCCACATGGTATGGGTATCGTATCCATTTGTCTGACTACTGAGGTGGGTGTCCATGAGACACACACACCACAAGATGACTAGTTGAGAATATCTCCTTTTGTAGCATCTATTGATGATAGATTGGATCTTTTTATACCATATCATTATGGGCCATGTAACCTAATTTTGTACACTACATAATTATTGGACACAATGTAGTTTTCTTTTATCTTATTTGTACATATAGTGTTGGGCCCTCTATTTTGAGAAGTGTTCATTTTTGCGGAAATGATGAAGTTTTTTGGAAAGCGCAACAACTTAGTAAAATACTTGAAGTGGCGGAAAATAGTTAGATGATCAAAAATCTAACTGAAAGTGTGCCAGCAGTGAAAAAAAATAGATCTTGTGCCATTTGTATGAGCAATGGAAAGATCCAATAGTTTCGAGCACATCCAGGGATAGACAATGAAATAAAGAATCAAAGTCAGAAATACATCAAAATCAAGAATTCAAGAAGGGCTCGAGGGAAAACTATAAAACAAAGATTTGTAATGGGAAAAGAGTTATTGTTACTACGGGTTATTATTATCACTATTGTTATTGAGTTAGTCTTGGGAAGCTATTGGAAATGGTTTTGAATGTTACTATGATTTCGCAAAAGCTTAGAGTCTGTAATGGGTATCTGGGAATAGATTTAGCGACATAAGCGATTGTACAAGAGATGTACTCATTGTATGACAATTTTGAGGTGTTGATAATATAATGGACTATTTAAGCCCTAAAATCTTGCTATAATGTGTATGAATCTATGGTTTCTATGTTGTGCAATTGCTTCTGTCATGTATATTTATTATTTAATTATCATTTATGAATGTCGTTTTGAGTATTGATGTATGAAGTTGAACATGGTAATGTTAACCAGATGATGCATTCTCTTTGACTCAATTCACCTCACACCTCTTGGTTGCGCTTTGGGTGAGACCTCCTTCCCTTGTGTAAGGTTGAATATGCTAGCACTCCTAGACTACAACAGTTTCCTTTCTTGGTAACCTCTGAAAACCATGGTCTCTATTTCGAGCCAAAAAATGGTTCCATTGTTGGGATGGACCCACAAATTTAAAGTTAGTTTCTAGAGGATGCCTCATTCGATATTCAAGTCAAATGTTGAGAATTGGTGGGAAATAAGGTGCAATGAGTTTATACAAAACTAAGTCGAGTTATGACAAAAAATATTTAGGGTTGTGAAGAGCGTTGTTTTCTATTGGGAACATGCAATTGGCAAGTATGGGATATTTTGGATTCGATTCTCTGAAGAGGTATTTCAGTGGAAAGAGTAACTACAAGAAGTGTCATAATATAAAGATCGAGTCAAGAGAATATATAACTAGATCACTGAGGGTTTAACATATCTTCACTGATTATATCATCATATCTCTCGTGTTTTGGAATTATAGGTGCAGATTACCTTGGAAGGATATATTATCGATTTTGCTATAGAGAACCACCAATCTTTCTCAAAAGTAGAAGTCGTATTCTAAGAAGGAACTAGAGGAATATTGTTTCAGGAAATCCCTCTTTGGATCAAGATTTTTCTATTGGAATAAGGGATGCTACTTGTTCCTTCAGTTGAGATGGCAGTGTAAACCTGTGCGCTCAGGGGGAAGGCGGTTAGCGAGAGGGTCATCAACCAATAAATAAGGGGTTTTTGGAGATGGGGGGCCGACGAGAGAAGACTGCAAGAAATGAACGAGCTCTAAGGAGAGTTGAGGTTGCTGAAAAATGGTGGAAAAAATATATGAGAAAGGTAATGAAGAGACCTGATCAATCGCGAAAGGAGATCAATTGTGACTGTAGTCGAAGAAAATAATTAGAGAAATTACGAGATTTACAGAGGCGCAAAATGATGGAAAACCGGTGGTTGAAGGAGAAGTTTGGTGAGGGAGGTAATGATTTTGAAAGAGACATACACGATAAGGGAACCTTAGGAGAGACATATGAAGAAGTAATAATAGACATCACTACTAAAGAATCATAATTAGTCGAGACCTCAGAGGCAGCTGCGGGAGAGTCAAAACTAACAACACAAGAAAATGTTGGAGTGCATTATTAGGTAGACAGAACCTTTTAAGAAAACACGACCCCCCAGATCAAAGAAATTTTCTTTGTAGGTAAAGGCCCCGACCTCGAGTTACCTATTCCCCCGATGCCATCTGAAAATTTTGTAATCTCTACAATCAATCTTTCTATAGTTTATGTCATTTCTAACCCTTCTAGTCCAAGAAGTTCAAATAGTAGTAGTAGTAGCAGTGTGGTGAGTGTTTCAGTTATATCAAAACTAGGACCCTCAGGGTTCATATTAATAGTATATCCAAGTCCATCGATGGTGCATGAACATGCAGGGTCTCTTACTTAGTACCTAGATTTTTGGGGTAAAGGGGATGAGGACATTCAACAACACTGATTTCTTTGTGAAGCCATCTGGAGGTCTCGTGAAATTTTAGACACACAAAAATTGGTTGACTTCTGTTAGCACTCTGTAAATTTTGTCCAGCTGAATAGAAAAATGACAGAGGTAAATATTTCAACCAGCTTTACAGCTGAGGCACTAGCCTTCTCAACTCAGAGAGGGCTCTCTCTTGTCACTTTCTATTTCTTTATAAATCGGTGGCTAGATTTGGTTTGTTTTGGGGGGTTCTTATTAAAATAACTGGAGAAAATGAAGATGACATTTGGGCTATGGAGTCTGGAATGAACAATGCATTGTCAAAACATGAGAACTATTAAGAGGAAAAGGCTAAATGAGCTAGTGAGTCTAAGTTTATATCTGAAAATTTACATGGCATTAGAAGGAAAAGAAACATATAACTACATCAGAACATATCAAAATAAATTATGAATTGGTTGAGAAGAAATACACATAGTCTAAATCGCTCAAGCCAAGAGCATCGCAATGATGAATTCTGGGTTTTTGTTTCTCCAATTTAGACAGATGAAAGCATAAATGAAATATAAGATAACAGGAATCACATACTATGAAAGAACACAATACTCATATCACCAGTAGTTAGAATCTTTTCGTAAACAATACAAAATATGCCTTTGCATTTATGTATTCATTCTAGCCCCAAAATTCACAAAGTCTTCCTGCACAGAGGGTAGGCTCCTCCTTTCTCCATGCTTGCTATATCCTCAAGATAATATATATATAGAGGAATTACTTGTGTAATTCAAAATGTTTAGACTTCCCTATAATTCTAAAAATAGAGATAAGTTAAAAAAGGAGTGATTTATAATAACAATTATCCTATTTTAAAGGGACCGTTAGGAACAGGTCTATCATATCTGGGGCCCCTTTCTTCGACTACCATCTGTCTAAAATTTGCTGAAATGTACTTAATCCCATCTGAGAATTCATTTCAACTTGGCAATTTCCTCCTTCATAGTGCTCAACCAAGTGAGTTGATTTTCTCCGATGCTGTCCATCATCTTAGCTCTGATTTCTGTTCTCTGCCATTTGTTCCTCTTCTTCTTCACTGCCTACTTGTATATTTTGTCCGTGTGTTCATTGATGAATAGATCCCTCATAACAAGGGTTAATCTGACCCCTGAATCTGATTCAGTTGCAGGTTTGGTATGAAATTTAGTTGTTAATATCTGCACAACGCACCTTTCTTTCTCACTTATTGATAAGCTTGACATATTGGTTGAAAACCCTGTTGTACTGGATACTGTTCAATTGATGTTGTCCATATCTTCCAATCTTCGCATAGACTACTATTTTTGTCTCCCTTAACTCTACAGAACTTAGGAAATTGATCCAGCTTGAGATTACCTCACTTATGCATGTGATGACGATTTCCCGGAGTAGGATGAAGCTACCCATATCTGAAGACCGATAGTCCTTGAATCCTAATCATGAATTACTGACAAGGTACGTTGGTTTTCAACGCTTCATCAATCTACTTCGAATGATGAACTTTTGAGTTAGTTATACGACGACATTCACCTGACATGTCGGACAGGAGGTACTCGAACCAGCGACATGAGGTGATTTGACTAGTCGTCACCTCCCCCCATGAGTTGTTGATTTGACACATTAGACCACATGACATCGGGGCTGTTGGGAAAACAGTTTCAAGAAAAATTATTTTCTCCCCGATGCACTTCTAAGGGTGCCACGCATCCACTACTAAAACCACAATGGTTTTCCCCAGTCTGTCCTCACATAATTAACTTTCCTGCTAGTTCACCACCCAACATGGGACTCAACCATTGATTTGGGCTACTTCAAGATCAACAGTCCATAAGAATGCTTCCTTCGTGCTTCCATTATATTTGTTCACATCACCGCCATATATGACCTGAGCCTCCAAATGACGCCATGTCTCTACATTGATTTAGTCACCTGCTAAATTTAAACTCGGATTTGAAGCATAATCGTCATGGTGATAACATAGGCTCAAACAGGGGATGCTATCCTCCCTGTAAGGTAGCAAAGAACTGTAGACCCGGTTCCTTCTTCATTGGGCTACCTTCAAATGTGTGTGGGCATCCTGTTACGACTTGGAGACTGAATAGTCAAATCTTAAAACCGGATTTTGTAAACTGCTTTCCACTGGATACTAAAAAAGTACTGCTAGGATCTAACTGTACAGACTACTGGAAGTTTAAAACAATGATTGATCAACAAGATTATTTGCACACTCCTACCTACCCTAACTGTTGAAAAAAGGACTGTTAATCAAGTGAAATCGTAATCCCAATGTATCCATGACAACATTCTATACACCGTTCGTTTCTTTTGCACTTGCTTGTTTGAAAACCCTTCTGCTGACGATTCATTTAAAATTTTATCCATAAGTTCAATTCTTAAAATTTTTGAAGGGCCTAGATTGTTCACTTCCTCCAACAGGATTGCAAATGGATCTTCTAAAATATGCATAAAACAATCATCACATTCCACTCCTTTCACTGTATTTTTGTTTTCAGGTGATTGAACTTGTTGACTTCTATTGAAAAAATGACAGAGTTTTTGTAAAGTCTGGTAGTAGGGATTTCTTGAGTCATAAGGCAACCATGGCTGGAGAACATCATCTAATGTAAAAAGACTCACATTTGATACATGCATTGATTTGTTGTAATCCACTATTATTGGTAAATTCTGATTATAAACCTTTCCCATATAATGTGTCTTGGGATCATGAATTATATGGAATAATGTTTCCTTTTCAGTAGTCAACACAAAAGAGCAAGCTTCCTCCGCAAGTGTTTCCTTGCTTCTCGTAGTCTCCATAGGTGAAGCTTCAAAATCTTCATCCATGTTTAGGCTATTCATAAATAGGATCACTATGCCATTTTCAGGGGAATAAAGGCAACTTGAAATACCTTTTCTTGTTGGGAATATTGTTGAACATCTGCATTAGTTCTAGGAGAAGGGAAATGACCTTCAACAAAAATTTATTGATCAACTTCTTCTTTAATCTGATGGTTAAGTGTAGATTGCAATTCTGAATTGAAATACCTTTCCAAGTAATGATCGTTTAATGCATGTGAGTGTAGTTGGTATTCTTCAATGATAACAACCTTTTCATGTAAAACAATACTACTATGAATATAGTCATAACTCCCTATTTTTTTTGAAGTCTCGTGATTTTCTCTTAACCATTCAAAAGAAGAAAAACATAAGGGAAGAGATTTTTCATTTGTTAGTCCACTGCTTTCTTCACTTTCAACATCATGCTTGGATACTTTCTGATTTGAAATGCTACAGACATTTTGTTTCAACAGTTCGAATGAGGGAAAACACAATGGCAAGGTTCTGTTACCTGACTCAAAACCTTCTTCATTTTCTCCAGTGTCATCATAGTTACATTTCTCCATTTCTTTGGATTGTTGGACATGCCCATTTTTATCTTTGTCTTCGACCAATGACTGTACTTTTGAATTTACAAGATCTTCTTTAGAACAAGTAATAGGGTCATCGAAGTGTTGCAATATCTTGTCAACCTGTTTCGTTGGTTTGGTGTGACTTTGCATCAACACAAATTCGTTTGCTTCAACAATGATTTGAGAATTCTCTTTCAATAATTTGAATGCAGCAAAGCACAAGGGCAGATAATTTTCTTCAGCTGATCCAATACTTTGCTCTTTGTAACTGTGATATTTTGGTTGATTTATCTTAATGTACTGTTGAAAAAGAAAGTCTTCAACATCACAATCCTCCTCATATTTGTCATATATAGGAAAATCAACTGTCAGTGCGATGTCATCTAACAAGAACAGACTGGAAACATCAACTTATTCTTCAAAAAACAGATTTGTAATCTCATTCTCTTGGTCATCTATGAACGAATACAAAAAAAAATCATCCTTTTGCTTATCATGAGATGGATCAACACCCCCTCTTTCAACAGGTGGAATATAATTATTTGTAGAATCATTGGCATAAGAAACCGCAAGAGGACCTCTAGTGTTGTCGATTCTATGCTCGGGATCCCAATCAACTCCTTTCCTTTCATATCCATGTTCATGTTCTTGAGCATTCAGTCTCTCATTTTGAATCTGTTTACATGCTTGGATGCTGTGTTGAATGTCCTGAGCATCATAGAAAATTTGTTGTAAGGACTTGGATATTCTTTCCATAATAAGAAGAGACGAATTTGGATGGAGAGTAGTTGCATAATGGAGCATGGCAACAGCTTCAGTGGGTCGAATTTCTTTGGGAAAACTGTGATAGGTACTGGAAAACCTTCTACTAAATATGGAAATAGTTTCATTGTCCTGCTTTTCCAAAGCATAGAACTCTCTAAGTTGTAGGTCCAAAGATTTCTTTTTGCCCCAAAACTTTAAAAATACATCTTTCAATTCCTCCCATGAGATAATTGTCTCTGGCTGCAAATATTTAAACCAGTCTTTGGTGTCCCCTTTCAAGGATTGAGACAAGGCCCTCATACAAACATCATCATGGTCAATATCAAACAAATCTATAAAATGCTCAAACCCTTGGATGTGTTTTTCAGTTGAGATGGTATCAGGTTCCCCATCAAACATAGGTAAGTACTCATAGTGTTTTGGAGGAAAGGTATGAAGCATGCAGGGTAACTTTAAGGGTCTGTATCTATGCTGAGTCTTGGAGGGTGTTGGATCAAGTGTAGGAGGTGAAATATCAACTTTGGTTTCATGAGACTTGTCAACTTGGTTATGGTCATCACATGGCCCAAATGATTTTTTTTTTTTATCAAAATCAATGATAAAATGAGGGGACGTTCGTGTAATTCTAAGAGGGGGATATATAATTTCTGGATTGTCATGGTCATTATTTGCATGCAGTAAGTAAAGAAGAACTTGTCTATCATTTTCGAGAAAGGACCAAAGACAACTTATAAAAAATAGCAAAATGATCTGGAAAAAATCCCATTTTGAGCATTTGTTTTGTTCCATAATGCCTTCCCATACCTCAGCCAAGGGGCATCGTCTTTCAGTGGATTCTCTGAACTGCATTCTGTATTCTAAATTTGAGTGGAGTCACCAATAACATCTTGGGATACAGATTCTGCATTAAGAGTGGAGTCACCATTGATGTTTTGGAAGCTGGATTCTTCATTGAGAGTGGAGTCACCAGTGAAAATTTAAATCAATGGATTTTTCTACTAGTGGAATCACCTTCAAACTGATTTTTTGATGTGTGGAGTCACCAGAGAAGGAATATAGCCAATATGTTCGTAAGTGTCTGCTTCTCTCAGACCTTATAACTTGACCATGTCGTTCTTCCTAGGGAAAAAATTTCAATTTCATCCCCGACAATGACGCCAAAATGTTAGGACTCTGTAAATTTTGTTTGGTTGAATAGACAAACGACAGAGGTAACTATTTCAACCAGCTTTACAGCTAAGGCACTAGCCTTCTCAACTCAGAGAGGGCTCTCTCTTGTCACTTTCTATTTCTTTGTAAATCGGTGGCTATATTTGGTTTGTTTTGGGGGGTTCTTATTAAAATGACTGGAGAAAATGAAGATGAAATTTGGGCTATGGAGTCTGGAATGAACAATGCATTGTCAAAACATGAGAACTGTTAAGAGGAAAAGGCTAAATGAGGTAGTGAGTTTGAGTTTATATCTGAAAATTTGCATGCCATCAAATGGAAAAGAAACATATAACTGCATCAGAACATATCAAAATAAATTCTGAATTGGTTGAGAAGAAATACACATAGTCTAAATCGCTCAAGCCAAGAGCATCACAATGATGAATTCTGGGTTTTTGTTTCTCCAATTTAGACAGATGAAAGCATAAATGAAATATAAGATAACATGGATCACATACTACGAAAGAACACAAGACTCATATCACCACTAGTTAGAATCTTTTCATAAACAGTCCAAAATCTGCCTTTCCATTTATGTATTCATTCTAGCCCCAAAATTTACAAAGTCTTCCTGCACAGAGGGAAGACTCCTCCTTTCCCCATGATTTCTATGTTCTCGAGATAATATATATACAGAGGAATTACTTGTGTAATTTTAAACGTTTAGACTTCACTATAATTCTAAAAATAGAGATAAGTTTAAAAAGGAGTGATTTATAATAATAGTTATCCTATTTTAAAGGGACTGTTAGGAACAGGTTTATCATATCTGGGGTCCCTTTATGCTCTCCATCGTCTCAGCTCTGATTTTTGTTCTTTGTCGTTTGTTCCTCTTCTTCTTCGTTGCCTTCTTTTAAATTTCATCCGTGTGTTCATTGATGACTAGATCCCTCATAATAAGGTTTAATCTGACCCACGAATCTGATTTAGTTGCGATTTCGGTATGAAATTTAGTTGCTAATATATGCGCAACCCACCTTTCTTTCTCACTTATTGATAAGCTTGACACATTGGTTGAAAACCCTGTCGTACTGGATACTGTTCGATTGATGTTGTCCATGTCTTCCAATCTTCGCATAGACCGCTATTTTAGTTTCCCTTAACTCTACAGAACTCAGGAAATTGATCTAGCTTGAGATTACCTCACTTATGCATGGGACGAAAATTTCCCGTAGTAGGATAAAGCTACCTATATTTGAAGACCGGTAGTCCTTGAATCCTAATGATGAATTACTGACAAGGTATGTTGGTTTTCCACGCTTCATAAATCTACTTCGAATGATAAAATTTTGAGTTNTCACTTGACATGTCGGACGGAAGGTACTCGAACCAACGACGTGAGGTGATTTGACTAGCCATCACCTCCCCCCACGAGTTGTTGATTTGACACCATAGACCACGTGACATCGGGGCTATTGGGAAAATGGTTTCAGGCAAACTTCTTTTCTCCTCAATGCACTTCTAAGGGCACCACACATCCACTACTAAAACCGCAATGGTTTTCCCCGATCCACCCTCGCATAATTAACTTTTGTGCTAGTTCATCGCCTGACATGGGCCTCAACCATTGATTTGGGATACTTCAAGATCAACGGTCCACAGGACTACTTCCTTCGTGCTTCCACTGTATTTGTCCACATCGCCGCGATATATGACCTGAGCCTCCAAATGACGCCATGTCTCTACACTGATTTAGTCACCTGCTAAATTTAAACTCGGATTTGAAGCATAATCGTCATGGTGATAACAAGTTCCAGACTAATTTTAGGGTTGAGCTCTAAAATGGTACATGAAATCTATGGAGCTAGGGAATAATCAAGAGCAACCTTTCTCTTTAACCCAAGTGAAGTAGAAATTTATAGTGTAATTTTGATTACCTCAGTTAGATCAACAAGATATCTCTGAGTTGTGGGAGATAAAACAAAGAGACGATGAATCCATAGGGGAATATAACTAAAGATTTAAGGACATGATATGGAAATTAACAAACCATATCCATGAGGATCATTAGAGAGAATGGTTTATTTAGGGGATGTTACCATTAACCCGAATCCCATTGACTCAACAAAGAATAACTACTTTGGGGGAAGCATTGGAACAAGACATGAATATTGAGGTTATGGAAGGATATCCCGGAAGCATGTGAGTGATGAGACCACCTGAATATCATAACATCACACAACTGCATGGACAAATATTCACGTTAACTGATAAGATCCAAGAGTTGACCCTTCCTCGAGTAGGTGGACTATAGGTATGGTGTACTGATTATTATACCAAAGGCCATACAACAAATGAATTCCAAATATTAAGGGGTTCAAACCCCCTACTCACTCGATGGCACCTCCACTAGTAGGAGGAGGAGTTGCACAATTATTCGCTACAATGCCATTTCATGTCCCTATTTTATACCATTCTTTGTCGAATCATCAAGGAGGCTAGAACAATGAGTATCGTGAGATATATAGAAGTCACGAGAACTCTCCGAGGAACTACCCCATTCTACAAAAGTACACCCCTATGTAGAATACAATATATTGTGAGTTTTGTGGGTCGCCTACTCATTCTACTAGCTAATGCAGAGCTTTGGATACTCTCACTGACAAATTAGATCATTCTACATTCAGAGTTAACGAAAACCCTCAAGGGTTCGGAGGAGGTCGTCAAGGTGGAGGAAATGTTAGAGGTGGATAGATTAGCGGAAAAGGACCAGTCTATTGCTACAACTGTGATGAGCAAGGGAATCTTGCAAGGGATTGTCCACCCCCAACAAGACCATGGTCTGCCCATTGCAGAAATAATACTCACTACACATAATATTGACCAGATATGATTGCCAAGTGGGAAGAGAATGAAAGGCAAAGAGGGGCCAATCTGATAAATTTTGAACCTAGATCTATAGCTGAGAGAAAAGCGCCCATTATTAACATTTTCACTATAGGAGGAACCAAGACCGGTGTTGATAGTTAAATTCCTCATCCAATCAACAAAAGGAAGTACATAATATACCAAGAATGGTCCTATAAGGCAGAAGGGAGTTTTCAAAGATACAGTGGAGATGTTCAGACAAATTTCTAGTCCTGTAATGCCTGAAGTTGTGGAACCAAATTCTAAGAAAAATCCTCGCCAACAAATGGAGCCCCCTAGGTAAGTCACAAAAGGCTGTTGATCTGTGGTTACAATTATTTGCTGAAATTTTGGATGTTGAACAACTTACTAGGAAGTTTTAGAACACACTCAAAAGGGACTTGGGAACCGAAGGAAACTCAAAAGAGTCCATTGCTGCTAACCTTCTAGCAAGGAACACAAGTAGGATACAAAGAAGGAATAGGAGAATTGGGAGAGAATTTCAGTTGAATGCTCACTTGGACAAATGTGAGATCAGAGATGTTATGTTGGACTTGGGATATGATGTCAATATATTTCCAAAGAAGACATGGGAAGCGACGGGGAAACCAAAGCTAGTTTACTCTAGTTTATTTGGTAGGGAGGCTACAAAATGTTGAAGTGGATTTAGCCCATGTCAAAAAAATGGCAGACTTTGAAGTCATCAAAATAACGGGGGAAAACAATCTGTACCCATTTGTATTAGGTATTGATTGGGCCTACAAGAAATATGCTATAATAGATATTACAAAATAAATTATGACCTTTGAAGTTGATGGAATGAAAGTAACTCAACCCTTAGATCTGTATCAAGGTCGATGGTATACTGACCTAGTAGAGGAAATATAGAACAAGATGTTCTGGATCAAATATCTACTATGAATACATGGAACCAAGTATATTCTATTAACCCCACTACAAATGGATCTATATGTTGGTGAAGCATTCAGTCTACGGATGAAGACTCTGAAGTTGCTTGG
>JASDQU010586637.1:0-12147 GCA_032191745.1 Picea mariana | reverse complement strand
CTAATGCTGCAAATGTCCCATCATGCCGCTCTTTTAGTTGGTGGATTGGGGGGTCAGGATTGTGCTATGAAATTTTTTGTTGATATCCTCCTGTAAAATATATAATTCCAATTGATCTTACCGTACAGAGATGACATGGAAAAGCTGACTAGGAGGCATGATTAGGACCTAGGGGACCAAAAATGACTCGGGATAAAACTAGATTGTACGATCCTCTTATGTGGTAAAGACATGTGGAATTCGATTCTAGTGTCTTCATTCACTCATGTCAATGGGAGTCTATTATTTCTTTAAGCCAAACATTTCTAAAACCCAAATCGACGATTGACGATAAACCTAACCAAGTGTTGTCCGGTTGGCTCCATCGAAAAAAGTCTCGATGCTGAAAATGTATCGGGGATCAGCGATCGAAGATAAATCTATCACGATCAAAATGAGTTTTGTTATATTTTTGTATTTCCCCCGATCTCGATAAGGCGCATCAAGCGTCGGCTATCGATGATTTATTTACGTCTTTTTTTAATGTCTGTCTTTCTTGTATTTCACTGATGTCAAAGGGGATCGGCTATGTCTTGATCCTTTATGTGAAAAACTTATATAAACCAAAGATTCCTTCTTCAAAAACCGATGAGGATCGGTGCTTGACGAATGTTGTTTTTGTGTGTTTCCTTTACTCACTTGAATTCTTTTCGACGTCAAATATTAGCATGTTACGTGCAATGTTTAGTTGTCGATTCTTAATTTAGGTGTTAAGGTCCTTTAGACATGAGGTTTCAAAATTTCAAAAAAACCATACTGGGTGGTAATGGACATGAAAACAAGCAATGATAAACCATTTCAAAAAATTAAATTGAGTCAGACAAATGAAGAAAACAAGTGTTACCCAAAAAATCACAAAAACTTTGATAAGGATTTTAGGGTGTGTTGAGTTCTTAACAAAATCTAATCATCCTCCTGTATCACATTGTGCTTTGCATATCACACTACTTCTCATGTCACCTGACGTAGAAAATGATTGAGTCTCTTAGATACCCTAACTGTATGTCGTTGCAAGTGTAGAGGTACATCTTTCCTCCTTAGGGGTGGGACACCAGTCGTCAAACCCTGTAGGTTCCTCTCTACCTCTTGGAGCCCTCCTGTTGTGATGTCGTTCTCGACTGCTTTCTGTGCATCTCTGCAAAACCCTAATGTCGACATCTCCACTGGACGTGATGCACCCCTGTTTGCATGATCAAAAAAAATATTTTATATTCCTCGTTGTACAACCAAAAACTTATAAAATAAAAACAAAACAAAAAGTACGTTGCAATGTTATGTTTCACCTGATGAATCCCATTGGATTCCCTCGGGAACTACTAGGTCAAAATTGCCTCTCAAATCTACCCCAACATAGGGGAAATCCTTAATAACCACTAAATTGCTCCTCCACCATGCGAAGAAGTCAACAATGAATTTGAAAGTTGAGGACTCATTCCCCAAACTGGGGGAAAAGCTAATCCACCTCTCCATATGAAGTTCGGTCATGATACATGCTATCAATGCAACCTGTGGCTGCATATGAGGGATACACTATAAGAAAAATGAAACCAAGAAATAACCATATCCAAACTGTTTATGTCTGCCAGTCCTGCATTTAGATATATGTTGCTTGACATTCCTCAGGAACCTTGGACTCTAGTTGAACAATTATGGTTCCAAACATTGTATGGCGTAATATATTTGGGATTTTGAATAAATATGAGCGCTCGTGCTCCCCACCAACTTGGTGATGGAAAATAGGATAGATCGAAGTGGTAATTCTGTCACATATTTTATCACAATACCTCCTCCCACCAATCATGACCCTTGTATGCAATAGTCAAACACATATGCCTCAGTCTGTCTCGGAGTAATCCAATGTCTGGAAAAGAGGATGGGAGCCCCTCTCCTCGAGAGTATCATAAAAAAATATACATCATCTATATCAATATAAACAAAATGAAGCCTTATTTGGAACACTTTCTCGGTGTCGTTCCATATATCAACCAAGTACTTAAGCAACAATACCTCTTTTTTCATGTTTTGAAGCTTAAAATATTTGAGCAAGCCAAAGTTACACAAGGCCACCCTCACTTGAGGGTATTGATATCATCAAACTCATGTTCACGCTCTTTCCACTCAAGCATGGCTAGTTATAGGTGAAACCTGCAATAAAATCATTTAATCATCATTAGCCAAATCCTCATGAAAAAACATGCCTCTTTTTAGCCTAAAAAACAAAGAATTTTTGAGTTATGTGCCTAGTTCTCCCTCAAAACAGCCTACAGAGCACTAGCGCTCCATAGACGTATGCACCAACGAGCTGAAATCATGATCAATGCTCCCCTCAGTGCCTTGAGGGAGTGTTGATCTAGTTCGACGCTCTAGGGCTTCCTAAGGAGCCTAGAACACTCAAAACAAAGGTTAAAATGAAGTAAAAAACCATGAAAAAGGATGAGGAGGAAGAGACAACTAACCTATTCTAGATGAATTTGAAAATGATCGCTCACATCTCCCACAATCTTTTCTCAAAAAACACTCCAAAAGAGGTGAAAAATCCAAAGTGTAGAGGAGAATGGTTAAAAACAAGTGGTAAAATGAAATTTTTACCTAGTTTGATATTTGATAGGTTCATTTTGATAATTTCTCCTTATTATAATGTTAGTTTTTGGGTTTTTAATATTTTTTTCAAGAAGTTACTAATGCCTTATGCCCATAATAGTTTGATTTTACAGTATTTCGAGTAGCGTCTTTCAGTAACCTTGTGGCATTAATGAGCATAAACTTTGTTCTTTATCATGCTCACAAATACATAAGAATGCAACTGAGTATACTTTTTTCACTTTTTAATACTCGTAAAGTTTATATGAAAAAGGAACCCCTAGAGTCGTCCTTAAGCTCTTTTCCAACTCTCTAAACATGAAAAGATTACCGAATGATCTTGCTTCCTTTCAAACTCATTAAAATGTTGGAAAGGATGTCTTCTAAGTAATAGTTTACTTTTTGTTCGGACCTTGGGGACTAAAAATTATGAAAAAGGCAAACCCTGGAGTCATCTTTAATTTCTTTTCAGACTCTCTAAACATGAAAAACCATCAAGTTTTCCTTCTCTAGACTCGCTAAACTATGCATTGAAGGGCTCATCTAGGAATGAACCCTTACTTCTTCCAGTTCGTTAAAAAAAGGAAGAGGAACTTACCAAAGGTGATTTATTTCGAGGATGTGTTATCCTCCTCGAGCTCGTTAAATTAAAAAGAGGTACTTATCTATCTGGATGGAGGAAAAATTGAAGGAAGTGGATCAAGTTTCTTGAGAACTTTTGTCAACAGCTCTTGCAGTCGCCCTTGAACACGAAACTCATTTTTAACCTTCACACTGAACACTTGGATAATCTGTTAAACCTATGCACTGAACCAATCCTATGAGTATTTACAATCCTTTGATCCATCAAAAGAATGCCTCAACACTTGTTGCATTATGTTTTGGTCCACTTTTCATTTATTCTTCCAAGTCTCATGTCCTACCTCAGTGTTCAAGGGAATTGTCCACCTCAAAATTCAACCACCTACATAATTATTGGTTTCCATACCCATATCATCATGTGTTCATCTATTATATCTTATTATTTTCCTGTAACCATTTTGTGTTGATGATGGGGGATACATCACGGCCCTCCTTCGACAAGTCTTTTCCTGACGACTTCAATACATCATCTGGGAATTAGAATTAGAAACCAATTAGTACCTTGGGACCTGCATGCCTTAATGGAAGGACTCCTTGCTTTTGACAGTAGGTTTACATCATTAAACTTTGATCGGTTGATTCCATGAATTTTCGACCTCATCTCATTTATTCATATTCTTTGGATTGTACTAGGGTACCTTGGGATTCATTGACATCATTGGTGATTTTCCTCTCACTTGTTAACAATTTACTTCAATGACTGGTAATCAAGTGGTTTATACCATGTTCAACATTAAAACATCTATTCACATGGCTATATTTGTACCACATCAGGATTGGGATGAAGACCCTGGGTTGAGCATTCATTATGAAAGATTCTTGGCCCAGGGGTGAAGAAAATAATTTGTAACAAAATTCTCCCCAAAGTATGAATTTGGAAATTCGTGACAACTAAAATACTTCGTAGAGTATGTGTGCTGAGAAAAAGGAGCACATCAGTCAGAAACCTCTGAACAAGCAAGAATCAACATAATAACATGCCATTTACTAAGGTAGGCATTCCCATACTCAGAATACAAGTGACCCTAAGCAGATGTATCAAGCGAATCATGGCCACTAGTCATACACTGTGGATCCATGTCATTGTGATTCAACATATCCATGAGAAATACATTATGGATCTATGCTATAAGACTCAATTTTGAACATAGCCATGAAAAATACATGGTGGATCTATGTGTCAATACTGACTCATGAGTACTCCATCACAACTTGGACCTATGTGACATTATCCAGGTTCTTCATTTCCATCATCTTGAAGTACAAATCTACCCATGTGATTACAGATGTTGAATTCGAACATGGTAGAAACCACTTGATTACCAGTAATTAATAAATACCATTAACAAGTGTGAGGGAAATCGCCATTGATGTCAATGACTCCCAAGGTACTCTAGTACAATCCAATGAATGTGAATTAATGATCTAAAGTCAAGCACTCGATGAAATCTTCTGATGAGGGGCCAATGATGTGAACCCACTGTCAAAAATTAGGGAACCTTCCATTGATGCATGCAGGCTTCAAGGTACTAAATGATTTCTAAGTTTGTTTCCTATATAATGAGTTTAATTCAACAGGAAAAGACTCGTCATAGGAGGGCCTTAATTTATCCCCCATCAATGAAATGAAACATGTAACAAATTTGAAGTATATCAGAGCATAAATTGATTCAAGATTGACACAGGGAAGGCTAACATGGTAAGAATTTGAGGACTACAGATGGACGAATAGATAGAAGGATCATTTTGGTTGAACTTCTCTTAAACATATGAATGATACGACAAATGTCTTGGAAGCATTGACTCAAGGAGGACCAATATATATACTTGAAAATGATCAATCGAGAGACAAATGGATTTCCCAACCCATATACAAAAATGAAAAGGGGTGTCATGTTCAAGAGTGACTTACTTCCACTAACAGAGATACAAATATACATTTCTTTCCCAATTTTCCCTCACCATTTCCGGGGAGTACCTCTTTATTTTTACACAAGCTTGATGAGGGTAACATATGCTTGAATTGTAAGCTGATCCTTCGAACGAGTCCCTCAGAGTATTTTTAACTAACCCTAGGAATGAGTGGTTTAGTCCCATATGGGCCTTTCGATGTTTTTTCTACGAGTCCAAGAAAATAAAACTCATGGGTTTTCCATAGTTAGAGAGTCTGAAAAACACTTAAAGAAAACTCCAAAATATCATTTTTCGTAAGTTATTCTGATGATACCGAAAAATATATAATCTACCTCTCAATAGACATTTTCTTCATGCTAGTGGGAAATAACCCCCCTTTAACTACACCAGATGTTGTGTCTCTTTCGTCACCTAAATGAGAAAAATCAAGACGCTTAAAAGCCCAGTTGGGTTAGCTGGGCAGGACAACAATGAATGCAAGCGTTATAAACATCAAGCATGAGAAATAAATAAAAGACTAAGATAATAACAATAAAAGAAACTAAACTAGAGTGCATAAGGGAAATAGAACAAAAATAAGCAACATTCATGCCACCAATGGATAAGTTGTATTAGTGGGAAAACACCAAAGAGAAAGGGAGATTTATGGGTCCCCTCTTCCTCCAAGGGAGGGCTCTTGAACCCCAAATGATTGAGCTCTTCTTACAAGTAACAAAATAGAAGGAAATAGTGAAGAAATCCCAAAGCTCATTCACTCAAGAGGTGATGTGAATAGCTTCAATGAAATGGTGCTTGTATACTCTTGATGAGGAAAGAGGATCCTCCAAGAGAATATAGGTAGCATAACAATACAAATGAATTCCTTGAAAATATAGTGCACCCATGGCCTCTTTTTATAGAAAATATTTGAGGCATTATTCAACCAGTCTTTAGTGTGAACAAGGGGCTCTTTAGGGAACCCTTAGGTCTTTGACCAGCCCCCCACTCGAATTCATCTCGGATTTGGGTATCAAATCGACTTGGGAGATGAAACACAAGTGGGTGGAAGGACGACCAACATCATAAATGCATTGTTCTGAGGTGTGCATGGATTTTTGTGTCCACAGTTGTGCATTGGGTGCATATGCACTTTTATGGTGTTATTCGCCTATCGCACGTGCTTTTGTATCCTTAGCGCATGATGATTGTTTAACCAGTTGTATAGTTTTGTGCCCTTTAGAAATTCATTTTCTAGGCCATGGATGAACTAATGGGTGTTTGAAGATGTTGGATTCCTGTAACCATTTGCAGATGAAATTCCAGTGATAACAGATGCCCCATGATGTGTGAGGTTAGGAGCATACGTATAGTCGAAATACATCAATGTTTCTTCTACTGAGAGTACCTTTGTAAGAAAGAGAATTGTGAGGAGTTTCAAGAGTGACCCATTGGAGGGAGAGGGGAACTTGTAGGACCCAAACCTTTCGTAAGGTGTGAGAAATACAACTGTGTACAAATGAGGTGGGCATGCCCCATGCTCGTGTCATGTAACTCAAAAATGTGGAATACAGTAACTAAAGTTATGTGTTGGTGTATATTACTGCAACGCCCTCGGGGGTGTGTTGATAATAGCAGAGGACAATTAGGATGGTGAACAAATTCTGAATAGATGTGATGACACCTGGAAGAAGTGTCGATGATACGGAGACAATTATAGCCTATCAAATTTCAGAGGTCTTCGGCAAATAAAAACAACTGCAATAGTCCCAAAGTAAGACCCACCATAACATGATAAAGTGTTGAAGTTGAATGTCATGGGGGTCAATGACAGTAGAGAGAAATGATGGTTCTCTCTGTTCCATCCAAGACACCTCATTGTAAATGTAATGAGAGTCAAGATACTGTCGCCCTTATGGAAACTGTGTTGATGTCGACATGAAGGGAGACATGACTCCAAGAAGCAAAGGGCTTCATGAAATCTACATGATATGGTCAGGGACTGAGGAGATACATGGACGAAGTCAAGATGCAATGAGGCTCAAGACTGCCCTCAGTTGGGGATATTTGTGAAGGATAAGTGGTAGCAACCGTGGAACTGAATCTAATGTCAGGGGGATGACTAGATTAGAGTTAAATTGTGCCATAGGTGTGACAAAGTGGACAAACTCAGAGATCAGGGGTAAATGGATGATGGGAAACTCATGGTTTATGGACGATGTCAATAGGAGGAGAAGGTAATGAATGCCCCAACCAAGGGCAACATGGGTTGCTTTTGGCGAAAAAGGAAGTCCACCAAAGGTAACGACTAAAAAACTATGTAATGGCTGGAAACAAAGGCTTTGTACAATTATCAAATAAATAAAGAATAATTGGGGATGAGCATACAGATACAGAAACGGATGCCCTAGTGCAAAATTGTTGGGCCTGTGAGGGCACACGTTGGGGGGAAAATGGGGGATGGTGGGGGCCCCATAGGTGGGTTTCTGTATTAGGTAAAATGAATGGAAGACTATCTGTAGATGGGAAAACTGACGATGGATGAGATGGAGAGATAATTGATACTGCAGAGGTGCAGTCAAAATGCGAATCATGACGCGATTACGTAGGAGTCCATTATGGAAAAGTTAGAAAAATGAGGAGAAGTAACATGTGGCTAATTCTCGGGCATGCAATGACTATGAGGACTCCCATCCCTAGGGGGTGAAAGTAGCATGAGTTTTAAAGTGTCAAGGGGGACTATAAATGGGACAAATCGTGTGGGGAAGAGTTCTATCAGGTGACAACATTGAAATGCAATGGAGGTGTGAGTGCTGCATAGCCAGATGAGGGGACCTTAGAGGCAAATATCAGAGGGTGTGACTGGGAGATGCAATTGATATTTAGAGGAAATGATTACATGCCAGTAGAGATCATATACTTGAAAGGGTCATGTTGATGTGGGGTGACCAAGTACCTACACACATAAAAACCATATACCTAACGTGAAAAATATCTGAAGATAAAGAGCATATTAAGAATGCGTACCTGGGTGTGATGTGAGAAAAATGCTCCTTGAGGGCCAGGGATGGAGGGCAGCCTAAGGAGTGTGACTATGTAGGTGGAGGGATCATGGTCCCATAGCTAAAGATGAATCGGAAAACGGATGTTTGGAGCTCCTGGAAATGATCCTAGAAGTTTTGATAAAGGAACTATATATAGTTGTAGGGCCCACATTTCCACCTCATTTGTACCTTCTTCCAGAGCGATTGGATGAGATATTTTAGGAGAGACTTGGAGATTCTGGGAGATCGAGCCAGCCGATTCAGGATCAACGAGTTTCAAGTTAGTGGTCGTATCCTCCTGCACAATAGCTAGGGTTTCTTTTTTGTGTAGGGATTGTACGGATGGTCGTACAAGGGGGTTTTGTGAGGGTGGACCCCCCAATGTGAGGGAAATCGAGTGTTTCACGTGCATGGGTGCATGACTATAATTTGGAGAGTCATGCATAGGGGCATTGAAATGGGGAAAATAGGCATGCATGTGATGTGTGCCTGTGCAAATGACAACATCGCATCCATGCGCGACTATGTTCCTGACAGTTGCACATGTGAGCACAAATGTGGAGCAAACAAGCGTGCTAGGGTGCTTGTCTATTGATGTGACAGGGGCGTAAGGGTGTGCCCCTGTATGGACAATAGTGATGCATGAGTGTGTGACTATGGGGTGAATAGGCGTGCATATGTGAACACCTGTGGGGAAAAAGTCTGGGCCTTTGAGGCAAAGTTGAAGGGTGTAAAAACAAATCTTTTTGGAGATTTTGGTGTTTTTATGAGTTGTGATGGTTGATCAAATTTTGTATGTGTGGATGAAAGCGACCAGTTGATGATCTCGATCCACTTCTTTGGCAGCTTATGGGCTGCTGAATTTTTTTGAGTGCTCACTAGTGAGGGCACATGAGTACTTGCTGCAGTTCCTGATTGCGATGTGGAGTCTGGATCTGGAGTGTTTTATTGTCCGGGGTGAGCATATCACATTCTTTGTGATGGAGGATGTGTACTTTTTGAATGGGCTCTTGTTTCTGGGAACCCTTCTACTAGCGGACCCTGTGGTACCCAGAGATGGATAGTTGGTTGTCTTACCCTGGACCTACTGTTTGGGGGATAGCTTCATGTTAGGATTTGTGGTGAGTATTGGGGTGATGGATGCCCTAGTGCATCGGTGTATTGCATCGATGATTGTGAGAGTGTATGGATCTCTCGCTACTTAGTGGATTAGTGGGGGTCAGCTGAGGATCATGCAGAGGGCACTGGTGGGTGAGCCTTTTTCCTGGGGCTTGATACTACATGCTAAGATGGTGAGGAAGCTCAATAGGTGTCAAGTTGCTGACTCAGAGGAGTTTTCCTTTGGGTCCATATTGGTATCATGGTTCTTGGAGAGGGTTCCCATGTTGTGCCTAAGAGTTTTATTAGACACCCCGAGTATGCGAGAGTTGCGACTGAGGCGGTGGGTGAAGATTCTAGTTCTCCATGGTGGAGGGGAGGGTGGCCATTATTTTAGGACCAAGGTTGCATAGGTGTGGCATCAGATTCCACAAATCATACTTCAAGATCCGTATTTTGGGGTGGACTTTTGGGATGATCCAGATATGGTTCTACCCCCTGGAGATGTGTTCGATCACCGAGGTATGATGTTATATTTGATTTTTTGATCTTTAGATAGTATAACATGTTCATTATGTATATATGGATGTTGATTCTATCGTTTGTTTGTTGTGTGTGCAGATGTGGGACCTCATGGGCACAAGGTTTAGTTGGTTAGAGCATCGGCTCACCAGGCGCCTGAGAGACCACCGTGGGGAGAGTCATGGGCAGGGGAGAGACGACGACAGGAGGATGTTGGGGCAAGGCCCATTGATGATGAGAGAGCAGCCAGGAGACATTGTTATGATGACCCCAGTGCAGGGCCGTCACATGCTCCTCTGGTGGAGGCGGGGGCAGAGTTTGAGGATTTTTTCCACTGATTGAAGGTGGTACTACAGGGAGTGCCCGAGGGGATGTGGGTGTGTATTTGGTATGAGGGCATTCTAGAGCAGTGTATTGGGCTTCCAGAGGAGTCACAAACTTTGATCCATAGAGAATTTGTAGCGGGAGTGGTGATGATTGGGTAGTTTCCCCTAAGGCCTGAGGGACCGATAGTTGGTGGGGTACCTCCTCCAGAGGGAGGATCGAGTGGTGGTGCTCTAGAGGCGCCATGAGTTCCTTTGGATATGGAGTTTTGTATTTATAGAGGCTTGCGAACCGATTTTGTATATGGTGTTGTGACACCAGTTTTTTATTTATAGGAGTGAGATGGTCACTTACCTACAGATGTTGTACTTTATGTACTATTTTTTGTAAACATTGATGGCACATTGACCGATATATATATATGGATATACATTTTTGGATCTTTGCGATGTTCATATGTGATGATGTTTTCTGTTTATGATGTCTAATTTATATGCTGTGATAGACTTGTGATTGTTGTATGTGTTAGGACCCTATATAATAGGGTATCAGTTTTCTGAATAATATTTGTCTATTTCAGGTGGATGTATTCGCTCATGATGTATGATGAAGGCGGCAGAAAATGCCCGACAATGACCAAGCATAAGATGAAGGTTTGCGCGCTAACTTCGAAGAAAGTTTTGGTGCATTTGGTTTGAATAGCAAAAATTGTTATTCTTGTGGGTAAATGTAATATTGGACTTATTAACCTAGGTCAGGGTTTTATAATCTGTGTTTGGCAAGTTTATCAAAAAATTGCCCCTCGGCCTTTGCCTTTGTGCATAGTTTTGTGAAAATTAACATAATTTTTAGCAAAAGCTATTGGCCTAGGGCCAACTTCCTAATGCTCAACACAAAGGGATATGTGCCATTTCATTCACCAAGAGCAGACTAGCAGCGCCAGCATAGCACAAACACCAAACCCCAAAGCCCAAGCCTCGGGCTCATTTCATTGCTACAACGTATGACTGTTGATTAATATAATCACTTAAAGCTCAGTCTATCATGTGAATGTGGGATATTTCCCACAGGAAACCTAATATATAAAACACAGCGTTTAAAACCCATGCCAGGTGCTCAAGCTAGAGTCAAGGTGTCGATTGAAAAGAGCCACGTACCTGCATCAACAACAACACAAGTCAACCACCAAAGCAAACAACCTCCAAGTGCTCAACACCGAGGAGAGGCTCTGTTTCTTACAGCAACAACAAAACCGTATTGGGATTCTTTCTTTGCAAATGATTTTGAAGAATGTTTACTATCACACGTCCCCATCATCATCTGCTAATAGAGAGCCGACTAGTATCAGTGTTCGGGGATTACCAGCCAGGGCAAGGCACATTTCTTTCCATGATATAGGCAGCCAAGAAGAGCCTCCTCAAAAAGTGGAAGTGACGGTGCATGATTACTTTGTAAATACAAAACAAGCTCCTTTGCAGTTTAGAGATGAGCTATGTGACACAGGTTTTAGATGCGGGTGATATCTTGGATGGGAAAATGATCAAGGCCTAGATATAGGACACTGCAGGCCAAGAGAGGTACAGAGCCATTACAAGTGCATACTACCTGGGGGTGCAAGAAACTCGGATGGGTGTTGATAAGGCTTGGTGACCAGTGAAACAGAGTTATTACTATAATGTGGCTGATAGGACTTGCACAGTGTTTTGAAAAAGAGAATGCCACGATAAATTAAAATTGGAGAATTGAATAGTTGATCAGGGTCTTGGGATGATTTTGAGATTCAATCTGGATTTCATGGTGGCACATATCACCAAGATCTCTTTGACTGTAGGAGAATGTCAAGGTCATAAGCCAGTACCAAGGAATGCCAATGATGTCGATAAACATGGCTTGTGTTTTGAGGCAAAAGGAGTAAATACGACCCCCCAGGGTAGACTGAGGACATCAGTGCTTTTAAGGATGGAATTCTATCATATGTGGTGTTGGTCACTATAATTGCTTAATTAAT